>PNEQ01021810.1:0-38924 GCA_003012365.1 Medauroidea extradentata | reverse complement strand
TTAGATCGTTGGTGTTGTGCAGGTTTAGATTTGTAAGGCAGCCCATCGTGTTTGCTTGTTGTTCAGACGCCGCCTCCTTGTAATTTTCTTTGCAAAGTAAACTTTTATCTTCGTCCGGAAGAGTCGATTTCTTTTAGTCAGCATGCCTTCGGACCCACGCCAAATGAGGTTGAAATAATACGCCCTGAGATGTGCTCTATCATGATCTGAACAAATATTTGATCTGAAGTTCATCCAAGTTGGAGTCACCACAATTGCAACTGTCATAGTCACACACGCATGTACAAGTGCACGTACACATGAAAGTGCATTTAAGTGCACACTAAGTATTACTCTCTCTCTCTCTTTCTCAGAAACACGTACACACACCTGCACCAACACAACCCAAAACAAATAATTGGAACTGTGAGGAATATTACTCGTCAACAGCATATTACAACACCACTGCTGTAACATCATGAAACGTACCATGTAAACATGTTTGGCAACAAACTCTGCTGGTAACTCATGTTGCATAAATTTATTTTTTGCTAGTCTGAAATTCTAAAAGGAAAAATATAGGAATCTTAACTATAGAAGATTGCTATTGTACAGTCGAGAGCATGAATATACAATATAAACATTCAGTTGTGACTAATTACGCACGCTTTCTCAAAATTTCAGGTAAAAAGATCAAGTAATGCAACATATATGCCGAGCCTTAAGACTAACAATCAAAACTATGTCAACCCTGGTTTACTGCTGCCTAACACTTTACCAATCTACCATTTTTAGTTCAACAGAAAAATGGAATGAACATAGCATGGCTAAATGTAACAGCATAGGTGCAATAGGCAACTTATTTTCAAGGCCACAATGAATGTTGTAATAGCCAAAAAAAATGTGATCCGAGCATTTCGTAAAGCACTTTCTCTTATCTGCCAAAACTTATACTTTAAAACAAATAAGTTGTATTACAAATGCTATAATTTACGACAGGATGTGAACCAATATCATGCAACAAGGCATACAATTTACTCCAGCTGGCATTAGAACCCGCCGTCACCAGCCCCGCCATCACCACCAGCCCCTCCACAATCCCCACCACAGTCACCAAAGCCACCCATGGCACCACCATCGCCACCCCAGTAACTATCACAAACAACCCAATTATTGGAGGCGTAACTGTCGTGCCCAACATGACCATCCGTTGCAACATTGCTGTCATGTGTCGTCACACCATCCAGTTGCATTCTGTCTACGATGTTGTCTTGCGACATATCACCAATAAAAGGGTCGCTGTAATCGTTACGTTGTTCCAGGTTGTAATTCCTCGTACAGTCCCAATCTACAAAGCAGCACAGGAGCTGAAACATGCAATTACAGATACACACTGATCACTTTTCACACCAAACGACTGAATAACAGCAGCAAAACAGGTAATTGCAGACTCATAAATTCTCACTAGGTAACATCAGTACCAGGTTTTAATATTGTGGTTGTAACTACATAATTATGCAGACATATGACTTACAGCACCTTTGAAGTTCAATAAACTAGCCACAGAGGTGAGAAAGTTTTGAAAGGAGTACGGGTGAGTCATGATAAAGTGAGAACTATTTAAATCATCCTTTGAAAAATATCACAACCATTTATTGCGTATAAATAAACATTTTCAATGGGTACTTCACTTCACTTCAAATTACTGAATGTAGTTGTACATATTTTCTTATGTAATTACAATCCTTAATTAAAATCACATGAAGTAAATATACAGTACAAATTTATATGCATCTTATGTTATTTATAAACCTTTTTTTAAATTAACCTATTTAGGCTCTTACCAACTGCATAATTTAACTCTAAATGCAAGCAACGTGCTGCATCCAGTTGTTGGAAGATTTCAGACATCAACTCACAGCTTAATCTGCACCACAGAATTCAGATTACACAGCGAGACGGCGCGAACAAGTTTTGCAACAAAGTTTTAGATGCACAGGTCATAGTATGCAGTACGATAAAAATATGGTAATTTTATCACACACATGCACAAAAGAAACAGCAATGATTGCAGACTGAAACAGCTGCCTGGTGATCATAAGTTAAACATAACATATTATTATGCATTGGAGAACATGCTCATTTTTTTCCTGGTGGTTGATTTTTAACATTACGGTACCAATATTAAACTGTCTTCCAATTTTTATGGTTAACATCTTTAATACCTGCAGCGGATACTGCACCATGTGCTAGCGCAAGCTGAGTCTGTGCAGTGACGTTTTATGGTCACGTGACACTGCCCCATAAACAAGTACTTTTAATTGAAAATAAATAAAAAACATTAATTTTTATGTAATAAAGGGAGCTTTTATGCTTTCATACGTATATTGGAATGCACCTACGCAATTTTCAACCATATTTATTAAATATGTATGTCACCAGCAGTCAACTTTGCATCTTCATAAATGTTTAAGCACATATAGAAATCAAAAGTAAAGATTTGTATCTGTGGTTTCATAAGTGGCAGCTTTGTTTTTTCAATATATTGTCTGCGTACTTACTTATTACATATCTGTATGTGGCTCTCGCTGGAGATGTGTGAAACACAACCTATCTTCTCTTACTTCTTCGTGATATCACGTCAGTAGTTCTAGACAGCTACAGACAGTATCACCACAGAGCCAGATACAGTAACTGCATAATGAAAGGGAGGACGATAATGACACAGAAGTGATTGAATTACCCGCAAAATAAAAAAAAAATCCCGAGAAATAGCTACGCAGTATTCTTGTAAATGTTCACAGAGTGCAATACTCACCACATGGGCAGAAACTGGAGACAATTTTATGACACAAACAAAGCACAAACACATGCTCATCTTACAACATCTAGCTAATTATATTATGATATTTCCACAGTAATATATCTGACCATATTTCAAACTAAAATAAAACTATGCTATTATAGTTGGTTCGTGATAACTAAAGTGAGCACTATTTAAGACCAACTTTTCTAGAATAATAATTTTAAAATATTACTTATTATGACATTGGACGTCAAGATTTGAGTACGATACAATCTATACACTCTTTGCTTGCATTATAAGTGGTACGAAACCAAAAATTATTTGAAAGGAAAAAAGTAGGTACAGTTTCGTAAGTGCTCAGTCTACCCTGAACCACCTATAACTTAGGGTTGACTGCACAGTCATAGAGTAAAATCTAAGGCCTCTCTGAGTGAAATGCGAGAAATTTGCATTCCAGAGACAAAAAGTGAGACACATCTAAGAAAAAGCTGACGAATTCTTAAGTTGTCTTCAGACCTTCCTAAGATTTTCTCAAGCTGCAAATCATCACGGCGGCCATAAATAGAGGTTAAAATGCCAGTTATATTCTTATTTTGAATTTATTGGTAATATTTTAGAAGAGGAACATAATCATTGTATAAAGGAAAGACTGCACTGGTATATATAACATAATTTATATTCGTTGTATATTTTTACTTGAAAGTGATGTGATTTTTAGTGTGACTTTTAATTTTCAAGCAAAATGGTTAAGATACCATTTAATAAACATAATCAAAAATGTATTTATATTATTTTTACTCAGCATTTTTTGCAACTTTAGAGAATGTTAAACGCTAAATACAAATCATCAAAACACTGTCATTAAAGTTTTGTGCATCGTAAGTGAAAAATAATATACTGTCGCCGTCCAGAGGAAGTGGAAATGACTGCTGACAATATTCCGCAGGTATGTGATGGGCGAGTAAAGTTGTAGGTGGATTGTCCTGAAGGGTGCCACCTGGTGATTACTTGGCCAGGGCGGGACTCTTACTCAGGGCCATGCTAGGCTCGGTTGGCGACACTTTACTTCCTTGGCGAACTACAAGTCTGTGCACGGAATTGGTAAGGGTGTCAGGAGGGCTCTGAGAAGACTGCTGGGTAGTACTTCTGGGCAGCCGCCCACTGCCCACACCCTAGGACCATACTATGGTCAGTTCCTACACTATTTACAGGAGAACTGGGCCGTAAATCTAAGTTACTGAACATACAGATGACGTACACGCTAGTATCGTAACCCCGTGGTCATGCACTCTTTGAGTCACGCCACCGAGTGAAGCTGATGCTTGGCAGCTAAAACAGATGGTGAGATACAGTTAATGTAAAACTTTAAAGTTGCTACAGCGACCGGGTGTAACCGGGAAAAGCGAAACAAAACCAAAGATCGGACACACAAACTACTCTGTACCAGTTAAATTGATGCCACCTATTCTTGCTCCTCACAGCTTACGTCTTCCTATGTCCAAGTTCAACTCTCCTGACTCAGGCTGCAACCAGAAAATCGCGGTTACCAAGCGAGCAAGGTCCCGTTATTACCACTCACAAAAAAATTAACACCTAATTATATTATAGAAAAAGTGTGTCAACACTGCCCTTGATCCCAGCATTCGTTTCTGTAATTTTTTGCTGTTCTCAGAAAGTTTTCATAATATTAACCTAGTTAACCCGAAGCGTCAACACGGCAACATAACCATAAACAAAACAAAAAACACTTAAGATTACTCCTTACATTTTCCGTTACACTAACACAGGTTGCAAACACACACAAAAGCAAAACAAACACATCCACAACTTTGTAGGCCAAGTGCCTCTGAGGTAAAGTCGGAGTGATAGGTGACAACTACACCCAGGTGGTACAGGATGGTCTGGGAGCACTTGGTGTTGAACGCTGTCAAGATCGGGGCTTACAACTGTACCTGGCCTGGGGCCCGGTACGATGACAATACATTTTAGCTACATTTGCAAGTCGATGCACAAAGAGAAATTACTTTTCTCGCGAATATTGTGGTAACACTTCACCTCGAATGAAATATTTCAATTTCCTGACTGTGAAATGCAGACGAACAATTCTCAGACCTTACTTATGTTCTCCTTCGTTTCACCTTTATCTCCATGTTTTCCTCGCATGACTCTGCAATCGACCGATAATCTAAAAATAATATCAGCTGTTTACAAACTGTGCACACTAACCACTGACGTCAAAGAAAACAAACACTTGCTCTAATCAAAACACACACACACAAACTCAAAATAATTTCCAATAAGCTGTGCAATTCCTACAAGGTGCTCACAGTTCTACACAATCATAATGTTTACATCCTTCAAGGCACAGTGTTAAGGGGGAGGTTCACACAAACATTTTAATTGTTTTAATAATTTTTATATTTCTATGAAATATTGTTGTTTTTTAGAATGTAGGCCTACAAGAAACACTTTTTCTTTAACATTTCAGGAAATTTCAATTTTTTACTGCAAATTCACTCATTTTTTACATATTTTTTAAAGAATTATTTAAAACTCCTATCTGTTTGGCTATTTGTACAAATGAGAATGGAAATGATATATCAATTACACAATTTCAAAAATCCGTAGCTCCTAACCTTCTTAAAAGTAGGCATAAATGTTGTGGTTTTCTTAGAGAATTTTGCCAAAAATGTAGTTTGCAATTAATTAAAGTGATACCTGTATTTTCTGTTCATATTGTTTTTGTTTACAAGATCTTTTTCTATAGCCTAATTTGTAAAGAAGTATTCTTCATGCCTCATTATTTCTGAAATCCCAGTTAAGTTCAAAATTTATATTACACATGAAACTAAACTTAAGTTATAAAACTTTGATTAAAAACTTGGGTTTCTCTCAGCAACAAAACAACAAAACCTAACTTTCAACCTGTTTACACCAGTGTTTCTGAAACTGGACTTTTCGCATGATGGTATAAACAAACTGTATGACGAGGCACAAAACCCAACCCTGTAACAGTATATGTGTGTATATGCATGCACCAACTTACACAGTTCATGTTTGTATTAAGTATTTCTTAAAATTATGTGATACTGAAGGATGCGCTATGAAAGTTTGTATCAATAAGGCAACAAATCACAAAAAAGATAAGATGAGGTGTCCGTTAATGTCTACTGGAGCAAAGATAAAATATTTTTGGATTCATTTTAAAGGGCAAAATTAAATTTAATGGCAAAACTATGTAAGATGATAGAGTGCAAAAAAGTTAAGTAGAGAAAATGTGGGATGCTTTCTAGCTAAGTCTAAGTGAATACCGCATTTAAAAATATTATTTCAGAGGCTGGTCCAGCTCTAGGTTTGGGGGTAAAGAGATGGGGATGTGCCATTCTTTAAAAATATAACTATGCACGTACCCCGAGTCCGCGGACTCTTCCTCGGAAAAATGTAGTTTTCAAGGTGCAAAAGATGCTATTTAAGATGTTTCCTAAACAAAAAATTTAATACACTACTTAAAAAATGTGTAATATTTTAAGGATAAACTATATATTAAAGGTCAAGGGGTAAGCCCAGGCCCCCAGCCAAAATATCGCAGTATCTACGGAGTTAAATTATGATCCTCTGGACAATGTCTTGTGGAGCAGGTAGTTGGTTACGTGACTGCAAGATGTACGAAGCTCGTGATACGGACACCGTTGCACGCAAGCAGCCACAACCCTACTATTTGACTGAAGTTTCACCCTCATTACCCCTTCCATTACCCAGCCACCTGCAGTCAGTGGCGGATACAAAAGGAGGGGAGGGGGGAATCAGGGAAATTTTCCCCTCAAAGAGCCTAACCTTGTTTTAGAAATGTTATACTTTATATTCAAACAATTCAAAATGCAGTAAGTGTTATGAATTTTGCAATATATTCTAAGAAACTGAATGTAAACTCTTTGAAAATGTTCTGTCAGTTGTGTGTTAAACATTGACATTCAAAATCTTCTCAAAGTGCACCATTTTGCATCTTAAAACTTAAAATCAACATTTTTCTGGGGGAGGATCCTTGGACTCACCGCTTTAAATCGGCCAACCGGTGATAGCAAAAATATATCCCCCCCCCACCCCCCATCCCTCAATTGCATTCTGGATCTGCCCCTGCCTGCAGTTCACTCAACTTCTTATACAAGTATACACTACAACCAAGCATGCACTACTCACCTCTTGACTCCTCACAAGTGTGCACTTCCCAATTCAAAGACGACCTCCACACAAAACGAGTAGCAGGAAAACAGCTATTAAAAGTTGTTAAAAAACTTGCCATGCTTTTTAACTCAACTCCTACACACTGCAAAATAATAAGCATCATGTTAAACTTGATAAGCGTCATATATTACCCAGTAAAAATTCTACAAGCAATATCCAAGTTCCAAATGAGTAAAAAAGGATAATTACATTACTTTGGAATTTTTTTGCTGTAATATTACAGAACAATAAAGGAGTTGAATGATAATGTTAACATGATGCTAAAACTGAAAAGGTTAAAATAATACACCAAAGAAAATCTGACAACATCAACTGACATCAACACGTAGGACAGTGTTATTCCATCTCAGACCAACCAAGCAATAACATTCAAGTTGCTGTAATCAGTCTCTATACCAAAACAAGTTAAATGCAAAGTACTCATTCTCTATATCTCATAAGTAGATATAATAGTTTATCACGGGAAAACATGACTATTTGATGGATTTCAACGTATGTTCATCATACCATAAGATGACTGGCTTTTGCATGTACATGTAGCTTTTACCCTATTTGACTGAGCCAACAAGAATTCCGCTCTTGCAATATCCGATGACAATTATTGGTCTGCAGACAGCTACGTTGTGTCAGACATGTATCACCCAACCATATATGTTGCAAGAAACTACAGTGTTTTCAAGAGTATGTTGGCTCAAAACATTTTTGCGAAATATCCATCATCATCTACTCATAAGGTTTTCGTTTAACAGGTATTTAGAATTTCAGTTTGTATCACTGCCTTGTTTTTGAGCCTTGTTACAAACCAGAATTCTTAAAATATCCCTTCTCTCAATATAATTGTGTTTAGGCCTATATGTTGTACTTTAAAAATGAATTAAAAACAATTAAGCTAAACTTACTTTTGTGCTGGAGCACCGGCCGTTTATGTATGAACTGTACTTTGGATCACTGGTTTGACGGGATCTGATCCCTGAGTGCGTGTGTGGTATGGCTGCAGTGTGAACTTGAACTGTTTGGCGCGCTGGTCGCCTGGTGCGCGCGCCTCTGACCTTCAGTTGTTTTCAGGTCTCGTTGGAGTCATTTGGGCCCCCTCCTTCTTCCATTCCTCCCCCCTTCCCCATCATGGCTTGTCAGCAGGGGTGCTCCCGCTGCTCGGGGGATCACTTTGCTTCCAGCGGCCGCCTCGTGTGTTGCTAGTGGTCTCTCTTCCAGCACCCCGTCGCATCCTAGATATTGTACATGGTAAGTTTATTTAGTTTCCTTTCGGGTCGCTTGAGCGTCCATTAACTTGGTTCTCTGCACGTTACGCTTTTACTGTTGTTTGTTTCTGAGTGTGATGGTGTGCCGAGAGGCAAGCTCTCTAAACCCGATTTGTACGTGCCTGAGTTATATTTGGTGTAACTTTAGAGTTAGTTTGACTACTTAGTACCTCGTGATTGTGTTCACCAAAATTGTATTTTTTGATAATCTAAATAAATGGCTTCTGCTATGCACCAAACCGCCATGTGCGTTTCATGTCGAGAGTAGACGTTGCTCAGGTCCAACCCGTGATTTTGTTTCTCCCATTTGTGCACTTGTAGTAAGCACACTTTCAAGTATTATTAAACATATTGCTAGATTATCATAAAAGCTATGATTAAACTCGTGAAATTAAAAATTTAATTTCTAAAAAACCATGCTAACTACCAAATAGCAAAGCATATCTCAAAAATGTTTTAGGTTATGATCTGTGTAAAATAAAGCTTTCACTTACTTTCCAAAATTGTAATTTATTTATTATCATATAAAGATGTACATTTTAAGAGAGAAAGCACGATTTGTATGCACGAAGAGATGCATTCTGAAAGTGTGTAGAGCTTACAGCCACGACTACAGAGAGATATAACAGATATTGTGAAGTCCTTGGCTAGCAAATGAACGGTGATGAAGTGTTACATGAAGTTCTTTTATGTTAGTGAGTTACATGTAGGCTTATTTATGTTATCGTTACAGTAGAACCCCGACTATACAAGTTCTCACAGCGCCCAAGATGAACCTAGTAAAATATAGTACAGTACTCGTGAAATTGCAGGTTAGGCCTCACAATGACTCGTAAAATTGGCATTCTACAGTATTTGATGTATTCATAGTAAGCAATTTTTTTTTTAAATTGCTGTGGAGCATGAAAATAGAGGTACATATTCAGAAAAACATGTTTTATTGAATAGTACTGACTGGCTACAAACTAAATTTTTTATTTTATTTTGTCAGTGTATGAAAGTTGAACGTAAGAGGGCGGTCTGTATACAATTTACGCAATGCTCCTCCTCTTCACCATCATCCGTTGCTGTTTCCAGACTTTGGCCGGGTCTACACAAACTATGCTGCTATGTTTTCAAAATAACTACATGCCTTTTATAAATATATTTTTGGCCACTTTAAAAATAGCTAACTGCTGTTTCAGACAAATTATATTGGGCGAGGGGAAAGGGGGAAACATAATTCATAAAACAAAAACAATGAAGCATTTGTTTGTCTCTATGCCACGTTCCACAAATAAAATTATAAAGGCACCCCTTTTAAGTCCAAAAGGAAAAAAATACCCCGACAAAAAACTCTACATGCCAATTTATCGCTCTGAGCACAAAGCCGGATTCACAACCACATTTAACATACCTATGTATGAATGGTTTTTGGGATTGGATTAGGAACACCATAAAATCTATATGTGCACAAATATTGTTTTTATTAGTGCAAAATGTTGTTTGTAAATTATGGCACCTTAATATTTTTTTAAACAAAACATATTAATTTACAACAAATAAGGAAGTATTTGAAAAACATTTTAAACATTAAATTTAGTCACACATTCATACGGCTACTGTTAACAAGCACTTAGTATATGTACCATACATACACACACTAAGTGGTGATGTGAATGCTTGTATGCACATTCTGTGTTTCTACTGTTACGTTATATGTACGTACATATGCTAAGTGTTGGTTGTGAATCCAGCTTAAGGGGCCTCCCTAAGTGTGCTTCAAACACGATGCAGCGAGGTACAGCTATTCTTTTTTTGACAAAATTATTTAACGCAAATTATATTAGCATATCTATGAAAGGAACACACACTTCAAACTATGTCGCTATAGTTTTACAAATTCGGCATGTTAATTAGAAGCATCATTTTCGGGCCCCTCAAAATGGCCAAAAATGAGTTTTCCAAACTGCCGTATCTGGAAAAATAACAACCTGATTCGAAAAACCAACTATAGAAACAAGCATTAGACTATGCTGGCCACAAATGAAATAATGTGGTCACCGCTTAAAGTCCCTTAGAAAAAAGGATAATAGTAAAGCACTGCACGCCAGCTGAGTAACTTACACGTAGAGGCGATAATATATTACATACGTCGGTCAACGGCACCCTTACCGCTCCTGCCTCACACACACAAACACAGTCTATCTAGGCAGGCCGCTTAAAAGCTGTGTTATTCTTGAACTGTGTCCCTGTCCTGCCTGTATTGCTTACATACTTTATTGTCTCCAGCAGATAAAAGAGCCAGGTTCAAGGTCTTTTAGCAAGGAGCTCTTTAAGGCTCAGTTCTATTGCCATATTAAATAGTTTATTTTTTGTTGCTATGCAATTCTAAGAAGAATGGAGGATATGCGATTACACCATAAATTCTGTTTACCTTGCACCACAATGCAAGCATGACAGTTTACAGTTTTAACTTGTACTTAGGCCACGATCAGCCCAACATTCTTTTTAATATATTCCTAATTTGTTTTCCTGATTGCAGCATAAATGTACATTACAATTTGTACTGCCATGCTTTTACTGTAGCGCAAGATAAATAGACTACGTGCTATAGAGGCATATTCTACATTTTTCTTCTCAGAATTACAGAATATTAAGGAAAAAATTAAATTATAGAAAATGGCCAGTGAAACAGATAATGTGAGTACAGAGCAATGACAGAATGCAAGTGTGGGGAAACGGGAGATCCTCGAAGAAACCACCAGCCAAAGTAACTAACGCCATGTTCCCCACTTGTGAAATTCAGGAATGACCTGCAAGTGGAATTGAACCTAGATCACATTAGTAGAACACTACACTGCCAAGTTTCAGGGAGAGGAATAAATTACAATAATTCTGAACAGGTGTAGAATTTAAAACAGTCCGACTTAGAAAGAAAATAAGTCGCCCTGGCATTTATTTTCAACCACTGACATTTTGATTACACAAAGTTTTTATCAAAATCTGAAAACATGGGTTTAAAAATGTCTAACTTTCAGGTGACCTGAGATGGAATTTCAATGTCCTAAAATATAACTTAAAAAACTCACTGGAGAAGATTCTTCAGAAACACATCAGCTGCATTAGGGTAGCAAATAAAACTCTAATCACCGTCTGCCATCTAGTTGGAGTAGTATTCCTGGAGTTGCAAAGTTCAAATGTTAGGTATGCACACTTGGCTACTGGGCATTAGTTGCTTAAAATCCATTTGGTAAGCATAACATTTTTATCCTAGTAGATTTTAAGTTCCTTATATGCTTGTACTAGCTGGGACCAGCAACTTCATTTACAGGGTTTTCAATTTAATATGAAAGTACTTATGAAACAAAAATTTTTTGGGAAACCATCAACAGGGGCACAATAATGTTAAGATTCATTAATGTCTGCCTTAGAAACATTTTTAAAAGGAAATTGTTGCACTAATTATTTTGGGTATCTTGTTCTGCCACACTGAATTATAATTTCATTTGGTAAAAACCAATTTTTTTTTCATTAACTAAATTAAAATCTTATTGGACATCCTGTTTTGCCCCGATACCCAATTTTGACCTGCCTCCCTTCAAACATTAGTTTTTTTTTTTTTTCAGGTAATATATTGGCGGACAACTCACCAAAGTTTTACAGCTTTTCATTAAGTTTTTCGGGTGTCCATTTTGTCCCTCTACTCTGTTTTGCCCCCACTAAAAAAGTAATTCAAACAATTTGCAAAAGTTTATTTGTCCATTAAATTTTTTGGGTATCCTGCCCTCTATCTCGTTTTGTCTTCCCCATCCAATTTTTTTGCAGAAATGTCATCACAGTTGGATGACTGATATTGTAACCGCATAGAAGACGAATAAATAATTGTTATGACATAAGTTAGCAGTCCACCTGCTGCATTGCACATGTGTATTACTTGTAACAAGTGTTTACTTCAATTGAAGCTTCTTTGTATGCCAGATTAGTAGCTCGGCCATGAAGAGTTACAATAACCAAGCGGGCTATGCATAGTTATACCTGCCATGTGAAAAACTGTCTTTAGTCTATCCCTGCCAAACTTAACAGCTGTCCCTGACCTTATTAATATAGCAAAATATACCTTGAATATGAGAGACTATCTGGATGGTATCAGTAGTATACCTATATACTTACCGTCTTAAGTTAACTAAAAATAAATAAAATATGTATTGTCACCGGGCTCATACAGTTTGTACAAACACATGTAACGGTATACTTTCAGAATGTTAACTTCCCTATAAATTACATCTCTAATGCTGTACTAGTTTTTGTGGAAAGTCTGCTTTGAGAGGTTTCCAAAGACTACACGCACCCTACAACAAGATATTTGAGAGTTATTTTCTCATAATAAAAATTAAGCTAATTATTTCACGTATTTACATAAGCATCATTCTGAAGCAAAAAACATCTCAATATCCAACCAGATTGGGCAGACAGCATGAGGTAAATGAAAAAAAACCTTTGTGCTTATTCACCTTTTTACTGATCGCACTTTGCAAAATCTTACTATCACATGTTAAAAACTTGTGCAAGTATCCAACTGAGGTGAAAATCACGACACTCCATTAAGTCAAAGTGTAATTGACAATTTATTAAAAAACATTTTAAATTCCTTCACAGCTCTAAGAGTTTGCATTTAGAAATTTTTATGAAATCTGTTTACAGCACTTACATACATTTATCACCATAAAACAAAATGCAAATCAATATTATTAAAGATTCGATAACCCTCATATATTTACATAAAACACATTCCATATATTTTCACCCTCTCGGGATTTGAATTTGAAAAAATAACTTTATAGACAATTAATTTTGGTGGAAACTGTAACAATAGCACAGAAGATTAAATTAAAACACCTTTCATCCCGTTTCATAACTTTGTCAAATTTTGAAAAATCAATAAACTACATTTCAAATTTTAAGTAAGCATTAATATTACTGGTACAATGGCGGCGGCACTTGGTGGTAAGAACGTTAGTGTGAAGTATCCAAAAAATATTTTGTATTATGAAAAATGTGGTAAATGTAGGTCAGTGAAAAATGGTATTCTTTGCGACGGTTTCATTTCACGAAGTGCTGCAATGTAAGAGAAAGTGAACATTTATTACAGAGTGGGTTTGTAAAAGCTGCAAATCAAGTAACTGCATCAACGATGTGACCTTTAATGTAAGCAATAGACTGCATGACAATCTTATCTGAGAACAAACGGATAAAATGAGAACACTAGAAGAGATAAAAGTTTACTACAAAAAGTTTTGCATGAACTGCATGAAGAAAAAAAAGAAAGAACTGAAACACAAGGCAACTCAACACCTGAATGGTCCAGGGTCATCAAAAATCATGAAAAAAAAAAAAAAGAATCACCATCTAGATCAGTTATTCATACCAGGAGAGGATTTAAACCATTTAAAAATAATCATGAATGTCAGGAAAGAAATACACCTGATGGAGCAGCAGAAACACAGAAGCCATGAAAAAGCTGCAAACACCATATCATAACCTCACCAACATCAAAATTGAAACATTTAGTAAAAAGAAATGTTAAGAGTTAGAAGTGTATGTACAGGTCATTCGTTGGAGGGGGTGGGGGGTAGCACATGCACCACCACCAAAATTGCCACAGGTGTACATGAATGAAGTCTTGTCACTGGGCTGCATCCGAACTACATTATTATAACTTTTTCTGTGTTTAGTTAATTTTATCGAATAATACTTATAGTGCACTTATATGTGAATTTTACACAATATAAAATTGGCGAATCAATACAATATTCAGAAATAATGAAAACGAATACCTATAAATGGAAATGGGTTGGGCGTGGCACGTCTATCACGATTCCAATTTATGAAAACTAAACTCTGACAAGAAGGAATACTTTACATGCTAACTAAACAACAAATATAACACTTATTCAAAGCATGATCATACCCAGAACGATCCAAGTACTACTGAAATTCCGAAACAAATAGCAATAGATAGCCCGGCATCCATTAAACAAATGCAGTTCCTTTAAAAGTTTGTTTCAAACAATCCTAACATCTCTTATTTCGTTTGCAGCTTGCTAGTTTCTTTACAGTGTTTATTGTTAAACTTCTCAGCAGAATCAACAATTCAGAAATCAAATGCGCCGCATTAGCTTACTTGTCATAGGCTAAACCATACTATCTCTTTTCTATGGGCTAAACCATGGAGGTAAGAACTTCCTACCTCCATGGGCTAAACCACCATTGAAGTCATAGAACAAAGAGAATTGAAGTGCAACAGTTGATATCGATGTTTTAATCGATATATCTATTCACAGTACATTCAAAACAAAAACTTCATATTGAGTTTTTGATAGGTCAGGGGCACGGTCGTAGAAGAACAGGTCTGGACACTCGCCTGGAAACTTGACCCCCTTGTTGTTTGGCTGTAGTTCACCAAGTTACCGAGAATATTGTGTTTTATTGGCGCTTCAGTTAGGGCGGTCGAACTAAACTCCGCCCACTTCCTTTCCGCTAAGATAAACAATATATCAAAACGTATTTTTTATCAATTTATAAAATACTTCCTTCGTTCACAAATTTAAGAAAAGGCTCCAGCAATCTTTATTTACTTTATAAATTTAACAATGGAAAAAAGTGGACGGAGTTTGAGTCCGACCGCCCGGATTACAGCGCCAAAACGTACGACATTCTCGGTAACTTGACGAACTACAGCCAAACAACAAGGGGGTCAAGCAAAATGCATTGTTAGATAGGCGAGTGTCCAGACCTGTTCTTCTACGACCTTGGTCAGGGGGGATGAGGTGCGCCATGGAGCACACGTGGGTTTTGGCGGGGAATTCGCCAACACCCGGAATGTCGGCTGCTTGTGGTTGATGAGGGCCGCAGATCTACCGCCCGTGTGGCGATGCCCCTCTGGATCCTCTGCATGTCTCCAATGTGGAGGTAGAAGCTGTTGAGGTGCTGGGCCAAGAAGTGGCAATGGTCGAAATAACGTGTATCATGTAAATATGTTTTCTGTGATTTATTACACTTACACAACACTGAACAAATAAGAACTGCATCACTTGCAGTGAAGCGGACCCCACTCGCGCCTGTGGGCGGCTAAAGCTGAAAAGCGCTCAAACTACGCGACTATGGAAAATACGTAGCGGTACATCAATTTCGTAAATATATTCCAGGTCAGGTTGAACGCCAAAAATATATACTTCATAATCACGTGTGTGATTAGCTGGTGGCTGTCACGAAACACTACAAGCTACTACAAGCCAGTAGTAAATAAGGGAACGACTGATAGAGCTATCGCTTGTAATGTTGTAAGCCAATGAATAATCGACTGTATACAGAGTGTGTACAGGACTGAGCAATCTAGGCTACTGCCAGATGAATCCGCGAAAGTGACGTATCTCTAAAAATATGTTAAGTATCGTCCGTGGGCGTAATGAGCTTGCATGGTTGAGGGGGCACTACACCTGGATAAAATACAACTGAATTAAGTTCCGATAAAAAAACGTTACTATTGAAGCTACGCTGTGGTTATGAACAAACGACGGTAATGGTCCAAGAGCCACATGTACGTGGCCTCTCCTTCTACGCGTCACGAACAAGACTGACTTTGTGATGGCGCCCACCCTCGCTCGAGACCAGGGGTGCGTGCTAAAACGACGTCTGATGATCGCTTTTGCATTCATGGTAGGAAAGCTAAGTACAAAGCCACCTGAAAAATTATACTAAACATACATAAACCCTTGTGGTCTTTAACATAAATATGGTTGCTGAAAACAGAACATAATTCCAAGTGAAGAAAAATTATTTATTATTGCCTTTCACTCCGGGTAGCTTGTTAATCTGTCTCTCAAAATCTGAGCTGGTACATATTTCAATAAAAAAGCATGTGAACACTTCTACGTTAATAAAGAAAACATTATTAAAACTTTGATAAAATACACTTGGCGTACTTTGCGCCAGCTTCACATCTGTTATGTTGGCACTGTGGGCTGCGATCTGTGGTTCAGAGTCGTTGAACACTTTAAATAAAAAGATTGTAGGATTCTTGGGGTATTTATATTTCCGCCTATAAAAATATCGGAAAATTACAAGGATGTCTGTGGTGCACTCAGATTTGTTTACTCACACCCGCACTGCGAGTTACATAACAAGTAGTTCGGCATTTGTGCATGTCGTGATCAGTGATGTCGCAATGCCCGATGAAACGACCAATGTCATCTGCTTACGAGGCTGCTCTACATTTTGGTACTGGTGTTTGATTGATTTAGTGCATTAATTAATATTATGTGTATTTGGCTGGGGATTGGCCGGATCTTCATGAATGTAGCCTGCTCAAGTACGCCATCCCCCGGTGGGACTCTAGCCCGGCCGAATTTAAAACGACACGTAATTTGTTCACACCCGAGTGGTGTTTTTGTTCCAAAGATTAGCAAGTGTGTGGCTCACAACCGCATGTCCGCTTACTAATTGTACCACCGCATCACTGTCAATGAATACATACTGTTAAACTGAAACGTGTGTGTTTGACATGTTTTTATTGAATGTTCTCGCATCCCGGGGTACTTAGGGTTAGCGACCTACATTCGCCTTAAGAGCATGTGCCACAGAGCCATGCTCCAGAGTATGTTGATTGTTATCTTGCTTCAGTGTCTTGTTTAATTCGTGGGCGTACCTTAGAGTCCAGTTACACTCAGTACTTTCTTTTGTGTGTGTGATTGTTGTGGCGTGGAACAGCCCATAATGTTTCCACGCGTCTCTAAATCTCGCCCGTTCAAGACAGCAGATACAGGGAATCAGCCCGGCCGTCGGCCACGACCCTGAGAAGAAAGGAATCTCGTGCTGGTGCGACAGCCACCCGCGTAGGCCAGCTGGTGCCCCTTTCACGTTTTAGAAACACCCATTACTTTCAGTCTCCTGTATTTCTGCATAGGTCCATCAATGTCATGATCGCGGAACAACCGCTTTCGTGAATCAATCAACCACCTCAATTGGCGCCGCAACTAGAAGTGGCTGACACGTTAGCGCGTTGATCTGGACATCGGGATAGTGAAGTCGTGTACGGAGTGAAGGAACAACGGCAGGAACAGTGATCATGCGGGACATACACCATTGTTCCATGTCGTGTGCCGGGAGTGCAGGAATGCCACCATTTTGCGATGCAGGGCAAACACATGGACAAAGGACAGCGAGAGAGGGTGCATCACCTCCCCCCTCCTTCCTGTGTCACCACACAACCCTTGCAGTGCGAGCGCGCCTCCCACTACCCACACCCCCGTGTCATCCGAGCCAGCCCGATCGGACCCGAACAAGTAGCACCGAGCCTACCCGAGAGTACCCGAGTGGACCCGAACATCGCTACTCCACTGCTATGTCTCCAAGCATGCGCTACTGCACCGGTCGTGACCCAGCAGTTCTCTTGGGCGACCGCCCTGCCATCGGCCACCAGGGCAACATGCGAGAGGTGCGGAGCGTACTCTACACAAAGATCTCCGTGCTACCTACGTGCTTCTGCGGCGCGCATCCGAGCTGGAGACACGATGGAGTGCTGGGCAGTGGACAAGTTGACGTGTCGGTGGCGAGGCCGAAGGGAAAAGTAGGTGCCTCAGTGCCATTACCAGGGCACTAAGCGAGTGTCGGGCTCTCCATCCCAACTTTCCGTGGGCTGCCGGCTGCTGCTGGGGCGTGGATCTACCACCCGTGTGGCTGCGTCCCTTTGAGTCCTCCACGTCCTTGGTTGAGGTGGGTGTTGAACCCACGAGGTGCTGGTTTTAACAGGTAATGCCCAGACGGAGCAACGCTCAAAATAACACAAAACGTACGTCTGGACTACGTTTATTGTTCCCGATAACGTAAGACAACATGGACTCGCGTACGTGAAGGGGATCCCCCTCTCGACGCCTGGGGGTGGCGAATACAGTGAACCGCGATATTGCGCGACTATAACACTAAAATGAACATAAATCCTCGGGCGAACTTTGAGTCTACGAGGTTGGGGCGGCACTGCTCCTGGGTACGTCACTTGGTTGGACTACGTAAATTTCCGTACTAAACAGATTGAATGACGTTACTATTGTCCATACACGATGGATGCAGTACAAACGTGAAGGCCCAGGAGCCGCGGCGTCGTGTTGCAGTCATCCCTCATGCCTGGAACAAGACTGACTTCAACATGGCGTCCTCCCTCGCACAAGGCGAGAAAGGGCGCGAAAAAATACCGCTCTCCGCTTCCACGCATGTGAGTTAAATAGCAAATACACAAAACACTATAGAGTTGACACAATAACTACTGATACTATAACATTGTCTTAAAAAAAGCTTTGACTGACTTACATAAAAAGACTGATTTCTGTAGGGAAATTTACTTAAATGGCCTTCCGCCCCGGTTGTCTTGTTAACCTGTCTCTCAAAGTTCAGGCTGGCCTTAATTCACATAACACTTTATTAGTTGCACTACAACAGATTATATATTGGGTTATTTTGAATTTACACACAAACACTTGGCACGCTCGGTGCCGATTATCGCTCCATGCAGTTGTCACCTTGAGTCGCGGTGGCGACTCGGGCGAACCTTTCCTTGATACTTTCTGGTGATTTCCTAACTTCGCTATTTCCCGTGTCTCGCGAAAAAGTTGGTGTTATTAGGGCCGTTGAACCTTCCGAAATGTGGCTGCACTCATCCCATATTTTCCCAACATCACACATTCTGTTTCCGTACCTTGGTGTCTCGGCAATTGAACACGTTGTGTACAGCAACTGCCCAATGCCCACAGAAACGACCACTGACCGGGCTCCTCGATGGGTGCTACAGGTGTGTGTGTTGCCTGAGCACGGTTTTGTGGTGGTTCATTTTACTTCCTTTTGTTCTATTACTACCCACATGGCGATATTAAGGTAGCCCTCTAGTTGTCGCCGTCGGTCGGCTTGCTGAGTTGGGCGTGTTAACACCATTACTGTGGCACCGCTGCGATGCGCCAACGGTCGCTGATAGATGCGTGTGTGTCAGCATACGTCAAAGTGTAGAAGCTGTAACAAGGCAAGGGACTCCGATACTTTTGCTAAATATGACCTCACAGCTAACATTTGCCATTGTCGTCCTGACAACATTTTTATAACTTCAGCTCCCACTAAATCTATTGGCATAAATCTCATCCAATCCGAGATACGCACAGATCGCAGGCAGCAAAGCGAGGGAGCAGGATGAGACCTGACATCCTGTACGCGCTGTGCTATTATAAAACAGTATTGACAGCTTCCCTAAGCATAGCCGAACAGATTGCAGAGCGCACCGGACATTTCCGGTGTCTGGATTGCAATATAGCGTGTGGCCTAGCCAAAATTGAACTTAAAACTCCACGAAACTTTGCAGCAAACGCCATAAGCGATGAGTGTCATTTTTCCAACTGTGATGGTCTGCACGCTAACAGTGCTTTGTGTGTTGAGTGTCGACGACGATGTCACTACAAATGCATGAAGACACACGAACGGCCCCAGCTACAGTGCGGATTTTATCGGTGTCGCGACTGTATGTGTACACATGAACCCAGCCATAGAGCATGTGTCACACAACACCACTTAGCAGATACGGACCACACATACACGCAAGCTGCACAGACTACCATGGGAACCCACAGTATAAACAAACCCTTGGCTTGACCAATATCTACTCGGGACAGCTATCCCCATGCACAATAGGTCTGTTCCAGCTATCACCACAGCACACGGAACCAGGGTTCCCACCACCACTGACCAATGGCCCGTGCAACACACGAGACAACCAAATACCGCAGCCATTTCCAGACTCTCCAGAACTTAGCTGGAGAGGGCACAGAGGATGCACGCGCATTCCTAGCAAAGTGTGTGCAGCAGCTAAGACCCTATAACGTCACTATGGAAGATCGGCCCAGCATTGTCGGCGCACAGCTGACCGGTGATGCGCAGGCATGGTGGAGAACAGCCACCAAGTATCAAATGACATGGGAACAGTTCGTCGAGATGTTTTCACTGAGGTACACAAGTATCTTAGCCACATTACAAACACAGCTAAATATCTTTAACGAGCGACAAATACCCGCAGAAGGGCTAGAAAATTTTGTCCGATGCAAAGTAAACATGATCACCTGGTTCTACCTGCATCTCCCAGCAGCCAATGTTCTGGAGTCAGTCCTACACACTGTACTACGGGAGTATAGAACTGCCCTTCACCAGGCCATATACAATAGCTCCGAAAACTTCGAGCGCACAGAGCAGGTGTGGAGCGGGACCGAGCTGAATTCCGTCAGAACACATACAGGCCCAAGCACGAACACGGAACGTCCTAGACAAACGATAAGTCGACCAATGTAACGTCCCCCAACATACCACCACACGGACAGCACACATCGGAAACCAGTGACTGAAGGTGGACCAAACGTCCCGCTAGGTACAGAGAGGGGAGCGAATCTACCCCGTGGATGAATGCGGAGTCCGAGGCCCCGCCGGCCAACCCATGTCACTGCTGCCCCGGTGAACAAATGCACTGGCATAAAGACTGCCCAAGGCGCAAGAACCCTGGCCAGTCGGGCCAGGAAAACGGGACACAGGTGTAGGAAAAACTCTGCCGCCCTACCCCCAGGAAACCGAACCACCATTCCAGACCAAAACAACAAAAGATTTAGAACACAACTATTTAGGCCAAATTTTCCAAAATTACGTCTGCCTACTGCACATTCCGGTCGTAGTGAACCGACACCGATGGTGGTGCTAGTCGACACAGCCACCTCGCACAACTTCATAAACGGAAAATTTGCTACACAACACCAAGAATGGGAAGACCGAACTGTCCATCTGGCCACTCAAGACGCCATGGGGCAGACCATAGGGACGGACATCGTGACCCTAAACATTCGGGATGAAGACATGGAACTGTCAGTGATGGTCATCCCTGATCTCTGGGAGGACCTGATCCTCGGGGTACCGTGGCTGGTACACCAGGATGTTGTCATTAAACTGGCACGCGACTTAATCCATTTCGGGCATATCCAGCGGAAGATGGTCTACCACCTAGGGTACCACCAACCCTCGGTGCACGTAACGGCCAAACTTGACGACTTTGTCCATGCTGTTCCGGAAGCACATAAGGAACCCGTTCAGGCGATCCTTGCAGAGCGAGCGATGTGATCACGTGCCAGGACCTGTTACACCGCACTACAGTGACAGTGCACCGGATTCCGACCAGTGACAGCATACCCGTGTATTCACCATCCCGGGATTACACCACTTACCACTGGCATATAATCGAAGAGCAAGTAGCACAGATTATCAGAGATGAGGTGGTCGAACCCTCCGAAAGAAATTACAACTCGGCTATCACACTAGCCCCCAAAAAGGATGGGAGCTGGAGGTTCTGCATGGACTTTCACCCCCTTAATAAAGTCACGGAAAGCTCAGCACAGCCAGTCATCAACATTACCAGCGCCCTGAACCTGATGGGAGCCGCTAAGGTGATGTCATCGTTTGACTTACTTTCAGGGTATTGGCAGGTACCAGTGAGTCCTCAGGACAGGCCCAAGACCGCTTTTACGCTGCCCGACGGCACACAATATCAATTCCGAGCCATGCCTTTCGGATTAAAATGTGCACCAGCCACGTTTCAAGCCATGATGGTGCAAGTGTTGAATGGGTACATTGGCAACTTTGCGATGGCCTATTTAGATGATGTCACTGTGTGCTCTGACAACTAGGACGACCACCTGAAACATCTGGCACTCATGCTGGAGCGCTTCGCGGTAGCTGGCCTCACCTGTGCCAACCACAAATGCCACATTGGCAAGACGGAGCTGGACTTCCTGGGGCATGTTGTGAATGCGGAAGGGAATCGTCAAAGTCCAGAACACCTTCGACTAATCGAGGTGTGGACCACACCGAAGACTCGCAAACAGCTCAGAAAATTCTTTGGCCTGATAAATTGGCTACGCCAATACATATGGGATTTTGACACCATCACGGCGCCTCTCACTACACTAATGTTAACAACCGTCAAATACCGCTGGGATGAACAGATGGAGCAGGCATTCCGCCCGGTCAAGGCGGGTTTCCACGACTGCCAACATCTCGCACGGCATGACCCAACCCGTCATTTATACCTGCAAACCGACACCAGCCAGAAAGGGTTAGGTGCGGTGCTCTATCAGGTCAGTGGCAACGGGGAGCGCCACATTATCGATTATGGCAGCGAATGGTTTGGGAGCGTGGAGCGATTGTATGATGTTAATGAGCGGGAATGCCAGGCAATAGCATGGGCCCGCAAGAAGTACTAGATGTACTTGGAGTTCCAACATTTCAAACTCCGTACCGACAATTGGAGCTTGGTATGGTTGCACAACATGCGTTAGGCGCGAAGCAAACTGACCAGATGGGCAATGCTCATGCAGGTCTTCGACTTCGAAGTGGAGTACGTTTCGGGCGTAGAGAACGAGCTGGCAGACGCCCTCTCGCGCTAACCAGGGCCGGAAACCTGCAGGCACGACCCAGACGAGTGGGAAACCATGTTGCCACCAACCAATGCGAGGGAAGCCACCACACATCCGCCTGAATCAGCAAAAATTTAGTCAGAAACCGAACTGTCCGCAGAGGAATTGGACCAGGCAATACTCCGGGACCAATCAACAGAGCCTTATGCTAGCCACTGGAGGGAAGAGTGTGCCAACCGAAATATCGCAAACTGGCGTGTCGTCGACGGACGACTAGAGACCTACACGACGGGACCGGTAGGACGCATGAATATATACGTCGCGGTTGGTACACGAAAAATCCATTCTTAGTGGGTGCCTACGGGCCAAGAGGAAGCTTCCCTCAAACTTTCATGGTTCTAGGTCCAGTGATTTGGGCTGTGCGTTGATGAGTGAGTGTGTCATTTCAGGACACTTCATTTTATACATAAAGATTTGTATTATTAAATGAGTAAAGTTTTTATTTTAACGAATACAAAATCTATATTAAGAAAAAAAAAACTCCATTATAAATTACAGACAGAGGAGCACTCTGTAGGCCTAATTCAGTTCTGTACTACATATCTACCACATAACATTGCATCTAAAAATAACAAACTGTATTTAATGGATTAAAATGTGGCAGAAAATGTAATAGAAATCCCAGCTGATCAATATAGTATAGAAGATCTCGGAAAGACTCAAAAACATTCCGCCATTTAACAAAATTATAGAGGGGATGAAAGAAAATGTATCCTCTAATCAGATAAGATAATATAGTAAGAGTGAAGTGTGTATTTGAACTGGTTTTTGGTCAATTGGATTCAATTTGTGTGCTGTTAGGTTTCACAGAAAATAAATTCCTAGAAAAAAATTAAGTTTACTATGGTGATAAGTTACCTAAAATGGCTCCATTAGAAACTATAAATATTCACTGCAAAGCAGATGGTACGATTATGAAACATGATGAATACAATCATAGAGAAACTGCTATTATTGCTACATTTAAACCGAGTGTTGCGTTTGGTGAAACTATTTATTACGATCCATCATATCCATTATTTGTTTCAGTACAAACTGCAAAAGTGGAAGGCATTGGTTCAGAAGTAAGAGATGACAAGGGAAAATCAAAAGACTTTGATTTATATGAAATAAATGTAGTGTTAGAAATGAAACCATAATTACATAATATTAAATGTTTATTACATTTTTTATTTATAAATGAACAAGTGATAGAAATATTGGATAATCATTACGTTATTATAATTTCCAGTTTGTTAATAAGTGGCTTGTCCGAGAAGAAAAAGTTTACTTCAACATCACAGTGATATAAACTATATGAAATTAAAAATTTGGGAAGATGTTATGTTCGTATTATTTGACATAGATTTTTGTTGATATGGCTATTTAAATCAGTATGAAAATACTCGTGAATTTGAAACAGAATTTTATTATAGATATTATCAATGGATATTCAAATTTATTGAAGAAAAATTTTGTTTGTTTTGATTAGTTGATTATTACTTTTTATGTAATAAATACAATGGAAACACCTCTTAACATTTTTAACGAGGTTAATTAGTTTAAGAAACATTGCAACCATACAATAGATAAACCATATCCAATATATTGAGTTGAAATATTGGAAACGTGGTTAGGACATAAAGCTATTGTAATTTCAGAAAAGTTTTAAGTAACATTGCCAGACAGATATGCTCGAAAATTCATTGGTCAAGTTTTAAGAGACGTAAATCGTGGAAATATGGGTTTTGTTTATAATTGAAATATTATAGTAATAAACAGATGCAGTCTATTTTTCTGTTAAAAAATGAAATAAACCTTATCATAATAATATTTTTCATATTAATAAAATGTATAACTTTATTTAAAAATGAACTAAACACAAACTAAAAGATAATTTAAAAGTAGATAGATCTTTGTTATAACACATTATTTCGATAAAATTTATCTTGAATCTTTTTGACAAATTTTGATACTATCATTATTTTGAAATTTGCAATACATTTTTCAGATATATTTTGGTATTCTTAAATATATTCCAAATTAACTTTATTTTGAAATTTTTTATCAATTTTTGTGACATATTTTGGCAACATGAAATTTATTCCCAATTAACTTTATTTTGAAATTGTTCAATAAAATTTTCAGGTAATTTAGTTACATTATTTTTAATATTCTCACTCTATTTTTTTTATTTCTGTTCACATAATTATTACAGAATCTTTGATTGTTTCATTTGTTAAATATAATTTATATAAATCTATTAATGTTAATTTTATGTATATTAACATGCATAGGATGATTATTAAAAAACATTACAATATATTGTTCGATAATGTTGTTATCTGCATTCATTTTTGTCACCATTTAAAAAAGAAAAATAATAATTAATAACAAAATTAAAAATATTTTTTATTTCATTTAAGATAATATTTATTATCCAATTTGCAATAATTTCATTAAAATGTTGATTGATTTCCATTATAGATCAAAAATATTATCATTATCCAGTTCATTCATTTTGTATTTAAACAACTTTTTTTTTTTTTTTTTTTTTTTTTTTTTTTTTTTTTTTTTTTTTTTTTTTTTTTTTTTTTTTTTTTTTTTTTTTTTCATTTTTTTGTGCAAATTTATCGGTCGTGGATGAATGTGAAATAATGTAAAAAATTAGAGATTTTCCCATACTTTTTGGATGATTACTTTTTTTTAAATTTTGGATCAAAAAATTGTCACTGCCGTCGAATGTACAAGTAGAAACAACTTACGAAATGTAATCCTCCTAGACACAATAAATCCTCTAATTTAGTAAAAATATGCCTCTTCTCAAGACGGTTGAAAACGTACAAAATTCCGGTTTCCTGTATTATGGCCTCTGCCTCTCTAACTTATAAGCAACTTGCATTAGAATAACGTTTGATATAATCATAGGCACACTCGAGGGGCATGTGCCAACCCTCTTCCTCCCTCAATAGTGCGAAGATTTAAAATTGTTATGTATATATATATATATATATATATATATATATACACACACGCATACACACACATACACTAATAGCAAATGTACAGTACTTTTGTGTTGAGAGTTTATTGCAAGCAAAGTGTGCTAACAGATTTCTGAGCATAATATAGATATACTGTAATGCATTACAGCTTTATCGATATCAACCTGCACGTATTTTGCAGAATTCGTAGTTTGTTACGTACTGTATTGCGCCCTCCCAGAGACAAAATCCTCGGCGCGCCCATGGTTAGATTCGCCCCTGGTCAAGGGGTGGTGGAAGATATTTGAATTTTGATGGGCAGGGAGTAGAAGGTGTTATGGACCTAAATAATTTTTTGAAAAAATAATAAAAAAAAAGGAGGGGGAGATTTTAACCCAATTGCTTTGACACCGGGGTCGTAACCAGAAGCGAAGTGTCCTGGTGTCTTCCCCCGGGATAATTTTAGTTTATAGGTACAAATTGGGGGCAGTTGAGCATTTTTAAATGCCTAAATATACAATATACTGTGGGCAGATATCTAAATGTTTTTAAAGGTGTAATATATAATTTTATGCAACGAAATTAAAAAAAAAAATCTTAAAAATATTTATGTAAGCAGCATTTTTGCCCAAATGTCTTTACTTCAAATAATTTAGTAATAATTTGCGAGTACGCAAGTCACGGAAACATACAGCAGAACCAGAAAACATTGTCATGCAACCGATCACTCCCGATATTCTACATGCACTGAAATCACGGGCTACGTAATAATCTATTTTGCAAACATTCGAATTCACACACAAAATTTTGCTCAAATTTGTGCTATACTGTAGGTAATTTAACTTTATATTTTGGAAATTCCTGAATTTACTTGTTAATATCTCTACATATTAATAATTTAAGAAAGCAATCAAATCAAAATTCATAATTAACTGCCAAAATTAAGTAATTTTGGTACGCACGAATACGTACGACCAATAAATCAAACGTTAAAGTAAAATATTTATGCTGTACATTTTGGAAAACAATATACCGTATACTGCCCAAAAATATAATTTATAAAGTTAAATAATCCTTTGTTGATATTTATACCTGACTAGCTATCCTAAATCTCTGTTCGAGTAGTAAGGGGAAGAAAAGACGTGAAATGTGTTTTCAACTATTCCTCCATATCTAGCAAACTCTTCAAGGTATATAGTTGGGTTTTGCTTCAAAATGATGATTACGTCCGAAAAGTAATCTCAGGATTTTTCGAAATTCGATTCCCATGAGAAAACGCGGTTTGCATTAATCGTTTACATAGTTGGAACTGAATGGGGTACATTTGTCATTTTTACGTCACTCGTCTAGGATGGGATTCCATGACGTTTCGTAATGCGATACTTTAGGAGGTGGAAAGACGTGAAAAATGTTTCCAATTATTCCTCCATATCTATTGAACCATTTGAGAAATAAAAGTGATTTTGGCTTCATGATTATGCTGCTTACGAAATTACCCAAAATACTATTTCATGACTTTGCCAAAATTGAACTTAAAAAAACTCGTAAAATATGGTTTCTATTCATATACGATATTTATAGTCATCGACGCCATCAAACTTTTAGATATCGATGTAATTGTTGCTTAAGAACAATGATTCTTGAATACCTGGAAAGTAATATCACGAATTTTTGAAATTCGACCCCTACAGAGGTGAAAAGTTGATATATCTTGGACCCGGCGGGTTATCGCTGTGTTTTATAAGTCCATGAGACACCCGTAAAATATTATGACATGTTATTCAAGGGTTTTTCTAAATTCAGTCTCTAAGTGGTTGAAAAGACGTGGACAATGTTTTAGAAATATCTTCGATATTGTTTGAATCATTCGAGATATAGATAGGTAGGTAAGTGGGCTTTACGTTCGACAGCGAGCTCGTTAGAGATGGTGACACACAGCTTGATACTATGACAGGAGTTCGGAGAAGAGTTGGCAATGGCCCTTGTTAAGGGGGCCGTCTACCCGCGCGTGAGAGGCTCAAAAGCGACGGAGTAGTAAGGTCGACCTTGAAGCGCGCATCAAATGCCGCGAAGCGTTAACGTGGCAAGGGGCTGAACTATCGTGCAAGCTTCCCGCCGAACGGTTTTTACTATGGGACAGTGAGCGGTGAACATATTATCTAATTTATGGAAAGTCTGCAACTAAGTTCAGTGCAGGTCGCAATCTGAGTTTCAAGTACATCCGGTTAGTATATTTTGAAGTACGGAAGTTTGAAAGGCAGTTTTTAGCCATGTTGGAGGGCTTAGAAACTATGTTTTTAATGAGCGCAGCGTCTTAAAAATGAGTTTCCGACCTTGTCTGAAGTTTGTTTTCTTTTCGTACGTTGGCACAATGGGCACACATGGAATATTTTCGTAGAAAAAACCTGTTTACAAACACACTGCAACGCGTTTGAATCGTGAGGTAGGCGGCCGCCTTAAGGAACCGCAATCGCCTGGAGCGATTTCGAAAAAAAAAAAAAAAACATGGAAAACTTAAATCAAAATGGCCGGTTCGAAACCCAAGTCCTCCATAATGCGATCCAACATGTAACCGTTGCGCTGCCTCGCTCAGTCATTCGAAATATAAAGCTGTTTTTCGCTTCGTGATGATGGTTACGTAAATTATTGTAAATATATTTCAAGATATTTCTAAATTCTCACTCTCTAAGATGATATATGCTTTTTCTATGAATCGTTGATTTAGCTGAGACTACTTACTATCGTCTTAATTTTCAGTTCAATAAGATACTTATACAAATGTCTGTCTACGATATGTAACTAAGATTTTTTTTTTTTTTTTTCGAAATTCGATCCCTATAAAGACTAAATGACGTGACATTTATTTTCTTTTAGCCAATGGTATCTGTCTCATCAGTTGAGATAACAAGGTGTTATTTCCTTCAGACAGATGGTTATGCAAATATCTAAAGAAAAGTTACATACCGTACGGTACGTTATTTACTAGGTTAACACAGTTTGTAAACTTACAAAATGGGTGATCCGAAAATCAAGTACGACCAGCGATAAATAATTTATACCAGGGTTACACTCTGCAGTTATATCGAGACGTGTAGTCGCACAACCTTTACGTATCACGAGAATGAATATTTTATTTATTGCATTTGTTACACTGAAAATTTTGGACATTACGTGGAGCAGGCGGCCTAGAGTTCATTTCGCCATTCTCTATAAAACACTGCGTTATTCGTGTGCAAAGATAAAACTCTCTGAAGTCACTGAAAACAGTTCTTCCTTAATGCAGAAGATGGTCTGAATATAAGTTATAACCTCAGCCCTTATTTTCCCTCGTTGTGGGAGTAAATTTCTACCATAGTCAGAAGGATCTGTTTTGATTTTGACAGAAGAGTACTGGTAGGGACGTGAACAGTCACTAAAATTAATATAAAAAAAAGCACCAAGTAATTTCTTATCTAGTTTTAAACAGCTTTCAGTAACACAAATTTAGAGTGGGGTACAAATTATATGTTGTACCCCACCCCCAAAACTTGATGGGAGGGGGGTTATAGTGTACCCCTGTACCGCCCCCCTTTTTTCCGTTTCCGCCCCACTGCCCCTGGTTTCCATCTTCTCGGGGAGAACATAATACAATCATTTTCTCAGTTCGGGAGACAAAAGGGGAAGATGTCATAGACAAAGAGGGTTTTAAGAATGACGCAGGCCTGGTTTGTGCAGTTCCCTTGCTCGTATCTAGCAATGCGGCGTGATTATCAATGACGCAAGTTGGTATGTATGGGAACCACTTCAGCCAACCTGAAGTGTCAGATAACAAGGGTGGGTTTAAATACAAGTTGTCATGCACGGGACTGCAGACGAACTGTGCACCCGGCCGAGGTTTGCTGCAGTCACGTGACAATAGTCGTATTGGCAAGTGAGTAAGTTAAGCTGTGCAGAAAATAGACAAAGGTAAGTGAAGTGCTGTATATTTAAACTACCACCGAGCACATACAGTACTTTTGAATGTACTATTTTCTAAGCAACATAATTTTCATATCGAAGAATTCTTTTGTCACAATGTATCATAACTTGCACCATTTTTTTTTTTTTTTGGTAGCAATAAACCTCATAGTTTTTCAGATTTTTGCATCAAAAGTATGAAAACAAACCGAACGAACGTTGCATTATTTTGTAAAACACGTATTTGTTCATAGTATAGCTTTAGTCTTGAATTTTTCAAAGCATTCCGATTAAGAGATTTGAGTTTTTTTTTTTTTTTTTTCACCAATGAGAAAAATGTACCTAGCATTGTTATGCTCACTTATTGCTACTGTTTATGCGATACATATTTTTTAAGCCTATACGAGAATAGATATAAAAAATTCGCCTTGCTGTTTTAAAAAAAAAAATGATTTCTCTATGTTGGTAAATTTTATTCCAGACTGAAAATATTATGGTTTTAGCTAATTATGTAATTACTGAAGGCCTCGTTAACTGAGTTTTTTTTAGTCAAAATCGTATAATTTCTTGTCTTGGAACAATTCGCTATCACGGCAAAATCCATTTTAAACAAAATTGCCCAACATATTTATGACACCTGCTTTCGTTTAGTCTTAAAAATGCATATAAAAATTGATAAAATTGTATAATAAACGGAGCCTTAAAAACAGGGCTGGATTTAGCACTAGGCCCGAGTCACGGCCATAGAAGAACAGGTCTGGACACTCGCCTGGAAACTTGACCCCCCTTGTTTGACTGCAGTTCACAAAGTTACCGATAATGCTATATGTCTTTGGCGCTATAATCCGGGCGGTCGGGCCCAAACTCCGCCCACTTCCCTCCCACTAAGATAAACAATTTATCAAAACGCATTTCTTATCAATTTATGAAATACTTCCTTGGCTCACAATTTTAAAACATGGCTCCAGAAATATTTATTTACTTTATAATGTTAACAATGGGAAAAAAAGGGCGGAGTTTGAGTCCGACCGCCCGGATTACAGCGCCAAAAAGTAAACATTCTCGGTAACTTGACGAACTACAGCCAAACAACAAGTGGGTCAAGCAAAATACACTGGTAGATAGGCGAGTGTCCAGACCTGTTCTACGACCGTGGCCCGAGCCTAGGACACAACTTTCACAAGGACGTACTTTTAGCGAGGAGGACAGCATATAGAGCCTTACAATTTTTTAATTTGTCAATATGATGACGAGTAAACAAAATTTTAAATGTCTTTACTTTTGGCATTGTTGACTTATGCTCTGTCTACTGGTTTAATCTGCTACGTGGCCAATCCAGCTATTTATTTTCAAATAACTGTGTTACAGTTAAGTGGGATTATTACTGTGTTATCACTATTGTAGATAGCAAGAGGACAGAGGTGAGTAATATTAAATAACATGGTGCTGAAAACGAGGAAAGGATGCCAGTTGTTAAGGAAAGATGTAAATACCGATGCTGCGGGGAGCTTAGGCTAACGGGCCTAGGGCGCCTAGAAGCTTAACTCCGGCCCTGCTTAGAACCCGTCCACAACTGACATAGCTCAAATGAAAACATGCAGGAATGATGGCGTTCGCAACTAACACTCGGCTTGATTTTCGTAGCGTGACTAGCACGGCATGACGTTTAAAGATGGTTGTTTTGAGTATGCTGCGCCAAATTTTTCATGCCGGCCAATAAGAATAATGCATAACGTCATAAGAGCTGTTGGCGCGAACATTTTCATGAAATAAATTATTTATTTCTCGTTGATTTTTTTTTAATAGCTCAGGATAATTTTATATGCCGATTTTGTGTGGACCACTCAGCTTCTTATGATGTGTACTAAGTTATGCGGTTTATGGCCATGCTTTTTGATTTCGAACGTTTTACGATAATTATCTTTTAAGTTTAACCAATAGAAAATATAAAAACATTGTTTGGCAGTTTTCTTTGGAATGGTAATTTGCCATGTTAGCGAATTGTTCCAAGACAATAAATTATACGAATTTGACTAAAAAATCAACTAACCATAATATCGTTGATTACACAATTAGCTAAAACCGTAGTATTTACTGACCTGAAAAATAATCAGCGAACAAGAGAAGACCATTTTAAACAAAACTGCCAGACAGAATTTTGATATCTCGTTAAGGCGTAAAAAATTAATATCGCGAAAAAAGTTGAAATAGGATAGCATAGCCTTGAATTATGTCGTTTGTAGACGAGCTTTAGATAAACAGACCGTGGGATATGTTTCGATAATGGCTACTCGTGTTGTTGAACCGTATATAAATAAATGTCCACTGATAAAATATCTACCCGGCACAAAAATCTCATCGAATTTTGACAAGTAGTTCAGATTTTATTGACGGCTGAGTATTCCAGACTTCCGCTCGACATTGTAGCTATTCATACCCCTTGAATTTCGCTTACGGATACTTACAAAAGTTAAAAGGTTTTCTGAATACATTTTAAGCCAAATCTGTTTCATTTTTCATGAAATCCTAGTGCTTCATAGCAAAATCAAATACCTTACTGGTAAATTTAAACAGATATAAACACTCCGTAATAACAAGCATACCTATTGGTTGTCAGAAAATTGTCATTTTGACTTTGACATTAGGTTTTCAGTTTCCCGAAAACGTATAGGCCTAGATTATTGACTTTAGCTTTGCCGACTCGTATGTACGAAGCCATAATACACCATGTATTGAAAGCTAACGTGAAGTCAAATGTTACATTTTTCAATTGTGTAATCGCCTTAAGCTGTATTTCTGCTTAAAATATGCATTCTCTTTTGTGGTGGCGGCTACATTAACATGTTGATGTCACCAAGAGATTTATCCATATCTTATCGTATCACATCACGTCTTTTGTTCTGAGTTAATTTTGCGACGTTAGATAGGTCGCCCTCGTCAGTCAAGCCCTCGTAACTGGAATAAGGAAAAACGAATCCTTGACCGAAAATTACCGAAGCCCCCCTCCTCCGACGGACAGCTTAAGGAGCGTGCCTAGATAGGCTGTGTTTGTGTGTGTGAGGTAGGAGCGGTTAGGTTGTCACTAGCCGACGTATGCAATGTGTTATCGCCTTTCCGCGCAAGCTACTCAGCTGATGTGCAGTGCTTTACTATTATCCTTTAGCATATGGGACTTTAAGGGCGCCGCCTACCCGCGCGTGAGAGGCTCAAAACCAACCAAGCAGTAAGGTCCACTTTGAAGCGCCCATAAAATGCCGCGTCGCCTCAACGAGCCAAGCGCTGAACTAGCGTGCAAGCTTCCCACCGAACCGTTATTACTAAGGGACATTAAGTTGTGACCATATAATTTTATTGTTGGAAAGTATGCAACTAAGTCCACTGCAGGTGGCAATCTGAGTTTCACATACACCCGATTAGTACATTTTGAAGTACGGAAGTCTGAAAAGGCCGTTTTTAGCTATGTTAGAGGGCTTAGGGACAGTGTTTTCAATGAGCGTGGCGTCTTAACAATGAGGCTCCGACCTTGTCTGGAGTTTGTATTGTTTTCGTACGTTGGCACACGTGGAATTTTTTCGTAGAAAAAACCTGTTTACGAACACGCTGCAACGCACTTGAAACGTGGGGTAGGCGGCCGCCTTAAGCGGTGACCACATTATTTATTTGTGGGCTGCATAGTTCAAAGCCTAACGTTTGTTTCTATAGTTGTGTTTTTTTTATTTCGGTTGTTATTTTTCCAGATACGGCAGTCTGGATAAACCACTTTTGGTTTCTAATAAACGAACCGAATTTTTAAAACTATGGCGACATAGTTTGAAGTTTGTGTTCTTTTCGTAGTTGCGTGTTAAATAGTTTCGTCAAAAAAGAGCTGTCGTAACTCGCTGCAGCGCATTTGAAGCGTAGTTAGGAGGCTCCTTAAGCAACGAAAAATAATCGTTGCAATGAAATAACAATGATTTGGAATGATGCACTAACATTTTGATTGAATATGTTAAATGTAATAACGACGGTTATATTATGGAGGAATAAAAACAGTAAGTTAAGGACGTTGGACCCGTAAATATTCAAAAGTTTATATTTGTGCCAAACACTGGTCAACTTTTACACATCAGATGACATGTCATTTCCCCAAATAAAAAAAAATTAGGTCCCATAGTATTAGCATAATCACCTATCAAAATCGCAAAATGGCAGTTGCGGTGTAGCCAAAAAAAAAAAAATTATTTTGCTGAAACAAGATAATTCATATTAATTCTGAATTATGTAAGCTACTTCAAGACACTTTTTTGAACACAATGTGATACGTTTTTGTATTTTTAAAAAATTTATGGAAATGAGTAAGGTTTTGCATAACTTTGACTTTTGGCTATTACTGAAATTTTCAAAACTAACTTTTATCAACCATGTCATAAAATGCATTGATACACTATCAGTTACTGTAATTTTGAATTTATTAGTTAATTACTTTTTTTTTTTTTTTTGGCTACACCGCAATGGCCATTTTGTGACTTTGATGAGTGGTTACGCAAAAAACTATGGGGCCTAATTTTTTATTATTATTTTGGGAAATGACGTGTTATCTGATGTGCAAAAGTTGAACAGTGATTGGCACAAATATAAAAAAAATAAATTTTACGGGTCCAACGCCCTTAATCAAAACCCAATGTGTATTCCTGCCTTCTGGCAGGGTCTCAGTGTGTATGAGAGAAGGCTGGGGTGAAGATTGGGCCGGCGGCTCGACTAGCGAGACATACCTGTCGCCCTCCGGCCCGAGGAATGGATGTGGTGAGATAAGCGTGGAGCAGCCACGGAATGAGAGAGGCGGGGATTCCCCGAGAAAACCCGTCGGCCAAAGGCAACGTCACCACGTTTTCCTAATGCGAAAAATCCAGGACCGAACACGTCCATATCGCCCGTGGGAGGCGAGAGGTCTGACCTCTCCACCAGTCCTGCCACATTACAAAAAAAAAATACTAAAAATGGTAATTGTGTTAAATTGCGTGTTCTGGCGTTGGTATTACGGAGGGGGTGAATTGTATCATACCTCGGTCACCTTCGGCGCAAAAAAAAAATTCTCGTTGTTAGAGAAGGTTAAAAAAAATCGACATTTTATATTTCTATGAACTAGTGTTAATTTTGTCGACAGTACATTTTTCTCTTACAAAAAAATATAGCTCAGTCATTTCTTTCATAAAGGCCTGTCAAAGTCAAAATTTGCATATACTTTCGTTCTTATAAACCGCAGAAACCAATAAACATAATGTAATAATAAATTTATATTGATACTACTTGTCACGGAAATGTTTTAAATTCCATTACAATATATTTTTGCATTTAAAATAATCTGAAATGTGGAATTTTTTGCCTCTTTTATAGATTTTATAAAAATACAAAAAATAATTATAACGAATTATAAAACATATCAAACAATGTCCCGTGACATGAAGTTTCAATACTTTATTTCATAATATTATGTTAACTGGTTTTTGCGGCTTATAAGAATGAAAAACATACAAATTTTGGCTTTGAAGTGCCAGTGTGCGGAAACTGGATGAGCTAAATTTTTTGTAACAGGAAAATGTAGGCCTACTCCAAAGTAACGTCTAAAAAAATTTATTAGTTACTATTTCATATTAGCCTAATCTAAAATTAAGATTTTTCATCACTTGACCACCCTTAACATGAGAGCCAGGACTCAGTGTGATCCCTACTGGCTAGAACGTTGTGGCAACGTGACGACGACGCTATCGTGGCTAATATATTGACGTGAAAATCTGTTTTTACAAGACAGCTATACACCATGTAAGCGATGCGGACAAACAACAATGAAAACACTGCACTACGTCAGACAATGGATCTGATGCTCTTCGATGACAATGTGATAACCTGTTGTTTTACGTTTTATCACTCGCCCAATCACAGTTGAGATTAGATACGATTAAAAAATTCATTTGGAAATAATGAACTATTGTTTGCATAATGATAACAATGATGTTGGTGTCATGTAACGCTACGCTAACAAATATTTTTAGACACTTACCTAAGCGTCATTGTTAAGCAAAATTACGCACTTATATTTAAACAGATTGTATATATATTGAGAGTTGATCTAAAATACATTTTACGTAGTTTTACACTTTTGTGAGTCAAATTAGAAAATAAAGTCTTAAAATTATTTTATATGAATTTGTAATAGTATCTAGCTGAAGTGAACATTACGGCGATATTGCTTAGGTTCAAGTTATATCGAAAACGTATTTCACTCTTTTCCATCCCCTAATAGTCGAATTAAAAATGTATAGACTATATATATATATATATATATATATATATATATATATATACATACATACATTTAAATATTTTGACCGTCTAATGGTTGATTTCGAAAAATTCCTTTGCAGTGAACGCTTAAACATTTCACGTTTCTAACTCAAGCGGTTTGGGCTATGTGTTTATGTCAGCCAGTCATTCAGTCTTCACTTTTATGTACACAAATTCTTCTTTTCATTTATTTTTCTCCAGCCCTTTTTCTGGCTTTAACTTAGGCAACAATGGGTATAAACTGAACACATACATACTTATGATAAAAATATCGTTAACACATAACACAAGGGCCGAGGGCTTGTTACAATGGTTATAAGCATTTCAATGCAATGCAATTCAATTCTTTATTGTCTGTGGACTATATTGTATATATAAATTGTACCGGTAGTATAGGACTTGTCAATATAAGATACATACATATATAGGCCTACGTATTTACAGTGTACAATACAAAAATCACAACATATCATTACTCTCTGAGTCCACATTAAACTGTCTGTGTTCGCCCACATGAATACAGATTACTAAATATAAATTGTATACAGTAGTATTTACTCTAATAACAGCAAATCATTACATCAGTACAATTGGGGACCAAACTGCTGAGACTCTACCTAACAACAACTACACACACACACACACACACACACATACACACACACACACACACACATACACACACACACACACACACACACACACACACATATATATATATATATATATATATATATATATATATATATATATATACCATACACACATACTTATCAATATATATATATATATATATATATATATATATATATACCATACACACATACTTATCATTGTATACAGATTTACACAACTGCTTCCCAGTATATATTAAAGACCATAAATTATTTTATGGTATAGAAATTATAACGTCATAATACACTTTTCAATTTTTTTTTAATGTAGGCAGGTGTTCTATTGATTTAAGAGTAGAAGTAAGATATAGAAGTTTGCCTTTTGTAGTCATTAAAAATTTACGTTGATATGGATGTGTAGAAAATTGTTTAAAACTTAATATTTACATTTTAAATAATTTTGTAGCATTTATAAATGCACCTGAAGATTATTTACACACAATTATTTTCTTTTCTACCTGTGACAGTTATGTCCCTTCAAAAAGTTGCGACACATTCTTTCTTCATAATGGAACAAATGGCAGTCGTTTTACTGTACAGCCATGTAGGTGTGACACAATATTTTATTTATTCTCTGCTAATACAGTATCTCGTGCGACAGAGTAGTATAGCTTGCAGTACTTCTAATTGGCCAAAACTTTTACACAGTGTTAGTACTAAGCAGAAATTGGACCGAAGCTTTTCTTAATACTAAAACGCGCTTCGCAAATTAAGAATATAAAAATAGATTTTCTGTTTGCGGCTTAAATATACGTTAAAAGTTCAACTGCGATGACTTTATTGTAGCGCAAGGTAAATATAATTGATATTATAGTAACAAATTTCAAATTTTTCTTCCCAGAATTTCATAAGAGCGAAAAATAAAATAATTCAATATGGCGACTGACGCCGAGCCTTGACTATGACGTCCCGTGTTTGTACGAAGTGTGTTTTATTTTCGTACAATGACACAATGGGCACGTGTGGAATACATTCGTAAAGAAACGTATTTACGAACACACGTCGACACATTTGAAGCATATTGGCAGGCTGCTCCCTTAAATGCAAGACATCTTATTTGGCAGAAAGTGTTTGTTGTATTATTTTTCTTTTTTAATATTCGCTGTTGATTTTTGTGGCGGTTTGTTTACAGGTAGCCTTGCTGTGCCAGAGTTGTGTATATATCTTCGCACATACGTGTTGACATGGAGGAGCACGGAGTTGTACCATATGTCATTGACAACGTACCTGCTCAACTTCTCCAGGTAACATACTTTGTTTCAAGGGAGTGGTTTAGAATATTATCAGTTTTCTTGTAACGTTTGAAAATAGGTATTCTGTTGCTAGAGGTACCTGAATTTTGCGGATTCGTTTCAGGAGAGCTTAATTTCAAACTCATGTGAATGTTTGTCACTTTACGATTGGACCATTGATTACAAGATACGTCCTTGAAAACTCTCAGCCAATTACGCTTTACTTGTTACAGGCGAACAGTGATTTCTCACAGGTTAGTCAGCGAATGAGCGGATAACGCACGAGCTGGAATAAGCATAGGAGACCACTATCTATTGCAAATGAACTTATTTATTGGAAATGTTCATAAACGTACGAAGGTCTTTTCTTGGGAATTGGTACCTAGCTTCACGAAGAAAAAGACGAAGTAGTAGTCCTTTTTTATAAGGCAAACAAATTACCCTCTTACGTGAATTCGAATTTGATTAGCAAACAAATGTTTCAAAATACGTATAAGAATATTTTTTGACAGAATTATCATACAATGTGCTTTCTGAAGAAAATCTAATTCAATTTTTAATTAATTTTGTATGCTTTGGTCTCTTTGGAAGAAAAAATATTCTGAAGAATATTTTATTTATGCAAGCCTGATGATTTCTAGAGGACATACCTTATGGATCTCGCGACCATTCTGCTTTTACTAGCGTTACACGATTTCCCGAGCTCCAGTAACATCAGCTGCCTTTGTAACTTCTCAATGACAACCAGTGGTCGTCACTATAAAACTAACACTATTTCATAGAAAAAATATAAAATTATGATTTTATCGCACTTGAACACCCTTAAGTGGTGACCCTAATATTTTATTTTTGGACAGTACGAAGTAAGGGGCAACGCATGCATATTGTTTTGCACCTTACGAACACTACTATTATCAAAAAATTATGATTTTATCGCACTTGAACACCCTTAAGTGGTGACCCTAATATTTTATTTTTGGACAGTACGAA
>PNEQ01021809.1:0-38931 GCA_003012365.1 Medauroidea extradentata | reverse complement strand
ACAGCATGTGGTAAGGCTCACGCATCATCTGCTCTATTGTCGCCAGACCGGCGGGCAATTATCACTCTTAAAAACTATAATCATTATACATAAAATTATCTTAATGTTACTAGCATATTCGAGTCTGTGACATTCCACAGGTTAAAATGATACCAGACACGATACCTCTGTGATAATATTAGTAATAGTCATATTTTATGGTGTTTTTATACTGGCCTATCATAGGATCCCATAGACCCCTCACAATTAATACTGAAGTTAAAATGGATGGCAATATGTTACATATGACAATAAAGGCCCCTTCATCACAATCAATCATCATAATTAACCTAAACTACATTAATTTATACATATATAAAAGTATCAATAAAATATAGCCGTCACACTTTTTTATATGCAGTGATAATGGGCGCTTCTAGGTCCTCATAATTTCCTGATATGTTAGTTGCATTGTCATAGCTCTGACATTGGCAATTCTGAACATTACGGTCGTTGTCTTAGGCCGGGATTGCGATGCCTGCACCTTCACGTATCACTTTCCACTTTATCATGTTCACGTGTACGTAATACGTAATCAGTTGAGGTGTCATATTACGATCCTTCACGTAAGCTGCAAGCAGGCAATGAAAAACGTCGTGATAGAGCCTTCAAATTCACTATAAGACATTAACTCCTCCGAAATGTGATTGACTCAGGCGATCACGTGGTATAACTTCACGTATTACTTTAACTTAAAATCTTGATATCGATAAGCTTTTCGTTACGTGAAAGTGAACGTAAGTATAAAGTGGCGCGATTGTGATAGCACCCGTTCACGTGAGAAAGTCAAGGTGTTTCCTGCTTACGTGAAAGTTAAAGTAAAGTGAACGTGAAGGCGTTGTAATCCCGGCCTTAACCAATTCACATTACACTTAAAATGTTTATTCCACAGCTACCAGTGTGGTTTAATGAGAGCTTTAGAAAATCCCATTAATTTCAAATTATAATATTTGATATTTTTAATCCTAAAAGTGAGGCCCCTAGAATAAGGGGCCCGGGGCAAATGCCCCTTTTGCCCCCCTCTAAACCCAGCACTGAGGCAGTATATAAATAAGAAGACTCTTGTAATATGGCCTAAGTTTCGTCGTTTATCATCTTCGAAGTACTGTATGCTGAAAAACAAAGAGGGAATATGGCCTGTGTGTAGCGCACATACAAGTCTATGAATTTTAAATTCATCTAACTTCTCGATTATAAATTTTTAGAGTAATTTTTTTAAACACACGCTAGTTATGTCACAGGACATGCAGTAACGGTTTTGTTTAAAAATTATTTCTTTCTGCCCTACTGTTGTCACGCATAGGTAACAAACCAAAATAGAAAAATTTAATTTTTATTTCGTACAACTACATACGTTATGTTATGTTGAGTTTGTCTGAATTTCTGAGAAAGATTGTAGTTTTTAAAAATAAACCTTAAATGCCAAAGTGCTCATTAAAACATCACATTAGGAATATCTCTCTTTATAGTTTTGTATGGCAAATGCATGTCTCACTAACACTGCAGACGCATGGCATAGCGTGTTAAGTCGGTATATAACGAGCAGCTCTCAGTTAATTGGCATAGTGTTGTGTGTTAACTTGGCATGTTAAGAATTTTCCATCAGAGAACAATGTAATACCTAGTAACGTCTTCAAAACTAACATTATTTCGTAGAAACATGAAATTATGACTTTCAGATTTTAACTAATAATTAGTTTCGGAGAAATACTCCTGAAACAAAGATGACGGACGAAGTAAGGACTAGTATCGCACGCGTAGTAGTTAGTATCGTGCCGTAGTTACACATCCTAGCGCTCCTAATGAGGGGTTGGACCACTGCGTGTTGCCGCGATAAGGGACTGATAAGGTTTCAAGGGGGATTCCCTCGACGCTAATTGGCCAGATTTATGAGCTACGGGCGCAGCTATCCAGAACATTTATTTGTAGATTGAAGGTGTAACACGCTTAGAGTAAAAATGTCATCCCGTTAAAAATAAACGAGATCGATATAGCTTACTGATAAAACAGGGAAAATGTCTTCCAGCTGGCAGCTTTATATTTCCGGTGTTTTGTTCACTGAAGTGTTTATAGAGTAATATGCACATATCTCTGGTGCGATTACTGAAGGCTATAGTATTCGGCTGTCTACTATAGGAGAATTTATTGGGCAAAGTTGGAACATTGTAGTAAGTTTTCTTAAGCTGTAGTTTTTTTAATGGTTACTTAACTGTACACTGTTAGTAAAAAGCACACAAAGAAATTTCACTCTCGAATTCCTTATTGGGGTCGCAATAGCCGAATTGCTAGACCATTCGCCTCCCACCAAGTTCAGGTTCGATTCCCGGCGGGGTCAGTCCCCGGATTCTCGCTTGTTTGTGGGAATCGTGCCGGACGATGCCGTTGGTCGGCGGGTTTTCTCGGCAATCTCCCGTTTCCCCCGCCCTTTCATTCCGGCGCTGCTCCATACTCACTTCTTGTCGCCCCTCACCTGCGCTGAAGACCTAGATCTCGCACTCACTCGAATTCATTTAAAACACGATGATATATTAATTTTTTTTGTATAGCATGTATGAAAATATAGTACTAGGAAACACATCATGACAATGCGATACGTAGTGAGGTTTTCGTTACGGTGTTCTCTAAACCCTGTTATAACGTTTTCTTGCATATAACATCACTTTTATTTGGTCCCACCATTTTTACATAAAGCATAATGCTTTCATTTCCTGTTTATAACAACACTTGTATTTTCATTTCCTGCTTATAACATCACTTTTTTCTCAGACATTAACCAAAACTCTGGTAAAATTTTTCTTAACTCTATTGTTTTTAATAAATTTACTAAGCTGTAGACTAAAAATATCTGTAAAAAAACAAATTAATGTCTGGGAAAGTATCATAAGTGTACATTACAATGAAATTAAAGACTGTGACCCTGAACATGACGATCATGAACTTACAGAAGACAAGTGGGAAAGCCTCTATTATACACACAATGTATGTATTCATCATGTTTCTGATGGTACAGTAACTATAGCCTCATTCAATCTCATAGGGCTTATAGGGCATATAGGCTTATTCACTGTACATAAACTATCAAATTTTAAGTTACTTTTGTGTAATATCCTTTTACTGGTGTAAAAATATTGATTCCTGCTTATAACATTTTCCTGCATATAACACTTTTTTTCACAGGTCCCTTGAAAAACGTTATAACAGGGTTCTACTGTATATATATATACATATACATACACACACACACACACACCAACATACACTTGATAAATTTATACACATCTTTAGAAAACCAACCGAGTTAGGTCGAGCAACAGTAACATGCTGGGCTGACATTGAATCGAATGTAAGTAGCGGAAGAAATGCGAGATCCCCTAGTAATCTCGCCGACCAGCGACATCGCCCTGCACGATTCATTTAAGCGAAAATCCATGCACCAACTCCGCCGGTGGTCGAGCCTGGTACGCCTTGTTGGAAGGCGAGCGGCATGACCATTCGGCCGCTGCGCCGTGGCCCCCATGCTGATAGTAATGTAGATCTACGGGAAAATAGTTGCTATTGCCTGATTTTCTCTCAGCAAGAAACGAAAGTGGTACTTTAAAAATATGTGAACATGGCATTAAAAAATACTACCGTTTTCCAGTTATGTAGGGGGAATAACGACCTACTGACAGGTTCGTTTAAATCAACTACGGTTGTTTTGTAAAAGTAATGGGCAACATACGGTCTAATGTGTAAGTTTATATTTTTCGGAATCTTCCAATACACTGAAGAAGATTGTTGTCAGAATGTTTAATGAACGTCTTCAGACGTAAAGTCTCGTAACTGTATTGAAGAATCATAGTTCGCAGGAACTCAAAACATTCTATTGACGTCGACAGTAGAAAATAAAGGAATTTCTCAGATATTTATAATGTTCATGTTCTTCAGATTTTATTTTTTTTCGACGTTATTCAAATAAATATAAAAATATAGTTAGACTATAATTACAGAACGTGAGCTAATAATTTCTTTGCGTGATTTGTATACTTGAATATAAGTTTTGTATTTAAATTTAGTCTTGATTTTGTATTTGACATATTCTAATCAATAGGCCTATACTACGTTTATGTTGTAGATAAACCTGTTATTTTCTTTTTATCGTGATGATTTTTAATAAAACACGTGCCAAGTAATGGCAAAGGTAAGTAAAATACCGCGAAAACCTATTAAAAACACTTTTGCGCTGTCATGAAACCCTTATAAGGCCACGACAAACAATTTTTTTTACGCTTCCCCCAATTCGGTAGTTTGTATAAAAATTTGGCAGTAGTGCCATTACGCTCATATCTGAACTAGTACGTAATAAATGTCACATTTAAGGACGTTGGACCCGTAAAAATTCAAAATTTTATATTTGTGCCAAACACTGTTCAACTTCTCCACATCAGATAACATGTAATTTCCCCGAATAAAAGAAAATTAAGGCCCATAGTTTTAGCATAATCGCCTATCAAAGTCACAAAATGGCAGTTGCGGTGTAGCTCCACATCAGATAACATGTAATTTCCCCGAATAAAAGAAAATTAAGGCCCATAGTTTTAGCATAATCGCCTATCAAAGTCACAAAATGGCAGTTGCGGTGTAGCCAACATAATAAAAAATAATTCAATTGCAGAAACAATATAATTCATATTCATACCTAATGATGTGAACTACTTCAAGACACTTTCGTGAACACAAAGCTATCTATTTTTGTATTTTTTAAAAATTGCTGAAAATGAGTAAATATTTGCATAACTTTGACTTTCGGCTACTACTGAAATATTCAAAACTAACTTTTGTCAAACAAGTCATGAAATGCATTGGTACACTGACTTTCAGTTCCCGTAATTTTGAATTCATTAGTTAATTACTTTTTTTGATTTTGGCTGCACCGTAATGGTCATTTCGTGACTTTGATGAGTGATTTTGCAAAAACTATGGGGCATATTTTTTCTTATTTCGGAAAATGACGTGTTATCTGATGTGCAAAAGTTGAACGGTGTTTGACGCAAATATAAAAAAATGAAATTTTATGGGTCCAACGCCCTTAAGGGGTATGGAAATGTAAGATGTCAGCGAACAATCGGAATACTTAATCGTCAATAAAATCTAAACTATTTATCATAATTTTATCTTTTTTTTTTTTTTTTTTTTTTTTTTTTTTTTTTTTTTTTTTTTTTTTTTTTTTTTTGCCGACGAGATATTTTACTAGCGGATGTCTATTTATACAGCACTAGGCGGTAGTATGTTTTGCTTTCGAGTAAGAAAATTTTTAAAACAGTATTTTTATAATAAGGGCTTAAATTTCACAAAATTTACAAACATGGAAAACTGTAATTTAATTATTTTTAACATGGTAATTAATATCCAGGTCTCTATAATAAACGAATTTCAAATATACTCGCGTTTTGATTTTAAAATAATTTTACTATCAGATAATCTCTATTGGTGTTTTTTTTTCTATGGACCATATGACGGCGTGATCCCACGTTAGTCATACTCCGAGGAAAATTCACTGGTTTATTCTCTATGTTTTCGTAGGTACGTCCGGATGACGATGGTAAGCTTTTCGGGCTGGCGTGGGGTAGTAAAATTCTTTGGGCACGATGCAAATCCTTTCCTGGTCCCCCTCCCTTGTGTTATCCCTCGCACACACGCATACACGCACCTAGTCTGATGCGGGTAATCCAATGAAAGGCGTGTTGATTCTTTGTCGCGGGGCCTCGGCTGGAATCCAAAGCCGCGCGTCTGCACAATGGACACCCACCTTGACGCGGACAAAGGCCGCGTCGCGTCGTCCGTTCCTCCCAGCCTCCGGTATTTCATCCCGCCGCCCTTACTCTCTTTCTTCCGGGATAAGGCGCAGAGGAAACACCCCGATTCTCCCCTGCCTTGCCAACAACCCTCTCCCGTAACTGCAGGGCCAACCTTGAGCACACCCGGCAGTTGTAAAACCTCCCCCCACCTCGGCATTCCTTTCCTAGTGTTGGTTGGAATTATTCAAAGTAGTACAACCCTTGCCATATTGGAATTATGTTTAATTTCGCTCAAACTGTACTTTCCGTGTCATTTTTTTAACAGTAGACTAGACTCCAGACAATTATAGGCGCGTACTACGTGTCTCGTAGGTCGACAATGTTGCTGGCAGCTGAGGCGAAAGTTTCAGGCCAATGAAAAAAAAAATATATCCAAGTAGATTTATTAATTTCCTATAAATAGAGACCTGAAAAATTCGCGTTTTCATTTGGGCACCAGCTAGAATTCCAACAACTGTAGGTTTGTGTGACTTTCACAATTGGCCTTCGACTTATTTGACACATCCTGGAAGTCTCTGGGCCAATAATGAAAATTTAACTAATACAGACCTATATCACTTTAACAGCAAACAGCTAATTAGCATATGATGTCTTCTTCAGTTCACAAATATTCTTGCAGGCTAACCTATAGTTCAGCGAACCCTCGTATTTGTCCTGTCTCTACCTATTTCTACTGAAAACGTGGGCTAAATGTAATCTTATTAATTTTTTTTAAATATATTATATGTTGTATTAATTAAGGGGTCTTGCAGGGTTTTGTTTTCTTTTCTCTACCTACTACTTGTTTTCTTTTTTCACTATTGAAAGTTTTTCTGCAATTACTTATAATGCCTTTTGCTTTCAACTCAGTGGTTTTGAGTGCTGGGTTGCATTGTATTGATGAATCATGTCAGTTTTTAAATTGCCCACTTTTTAAAAAAAATTTCCCCTACATATATTTTAGTACATACTGTTAAATTTGTAATTTCAGAATTATTAGCTATGTACAGTGTTTGTAGTAGATAGTTGAATGGTTCAGTGTAAGAGAAGGCGAGTATGTCTTAACTGCGCCAAATAAAGACGATATTATTATTATTACATAAAAGCAATCCTACACGTACATTCCATCACACGGAGGTTTTCTGCAACGTTATAACGTATTGCATTCTGGTTGGTACATGCACGGCATTGAAGCCTAGTCTGCCACAGATAATAAAGCGAGTTTCACATATCCCTAACTATACAATATGGCATTGCATAGAGATTTAGTCGCTTGAATTTAAGACATTTTCATTTCTCCAATTTTCCAAGCCAAGTTGGTGGCAGTCTGTATTTCTTTTATCCTGAAAACTCTTAGCATGCGTATATTTTCATTCTTAACAAATAACAATCGTAAACAATTAAGTCATATTTTTCTTCACATTTTTTACATGTAATTATATTTTCCTCATCTCAATGCATATAATGATTTTTGTCAAAAAGCGGTTGAGAGGTGACTAGTCTCACCTAATATAATTTAACATGTTTTGCTATCGCCAGGGCTACTAAGAGACAGAATTTCCTGCTGCGATAAGTTATACCGTAGTTGCAAGTACAATATATGACCATGCAAAGTTTCTACTAAACTTTTTTTCCGAGTGGAAGCTTGTGCATGCCCTAGCCTGTTTCATTAATGACCCTATATCTGTTGTGCTCTGTGTGAAAGGTTTACAGTGTTGTCATGTTCGTTTGAAGGCTGTTTCCGCTACCCTCCGTGCTATTTCTCTTCGTCGTTCCATTTTTTTTACCGAGCCCTTCCTTGTCGGTCTCTTGTGCCCCTTCTTTCTTGATGCATGTATCTTCATATTCCCTAAGAACAGCGGAGGTAACATTTGTTACCCGGGCAGGCAGATACATTCTACACGTCTGCCATCTGGTGGAATTTTTATTAACTACTTGAGCTTAGGCCTGGCAGGTTGTGTCGTGCGCTGTCATCCCGTATGTGCAGTCGCCACGCCATGTGGTTTGTAGCCTTCTCTTGGGCATGTGTAACGAGCTAGGGGCAGGCTTTACTTCCGACACCCCTCCCACAAAAAAAAAAAAAAACTGATCTTTAAAAAATGTACCATGAAGGAACGCTAATCACTCGTTGGTTTCGTTCCTGCCTTCGCTAATAATAATCCTACGTCTTTTCCACATTGCAACTGAAGTTCATGAGAGCCCGTCATCCTCGTGAAGAAAATATCCCACCCTCTCTTATCCTTTTTGGATAATTGGTTAGTAAATTACATTACTTTAACTTTATTGTTCTTTCGCGTTAGGCTTTTTAAATTTTGTATTGATTTAGAATATATGAATTTAGCCGAGAATAGAAAATAATGTTTAAAAGTCCTGGTAATTTGTAGTACCTTAGTAAATATTGAAAAATGGTAGATAAATTAATTTATACATTTTCACAAGTATTATTTTAAGGTGCTTAGTCGCTCGCTTATAGTTGTAACTTGCACGAGTTGCTACTTAATTTTAAATGCAAAAATATTTTTACACCACATTAATATCTTGGGGGGGGGGGAGTAAATTTGAGTTTTTCACTACTTGGTGAATATTTTGAATTTCTGCATTTTGTTTGTTAAGCCAAGCTAGTTTCTGAAATAAACAAAACATGGGTCTTTAGTAGGTATAATAGGATAATAAATATATCAAAGCTACACAAATGAAAAGAAAGGCGGGGTCATAAGAGACGGTGAGTGCTTGGTACAATTACAGGAACTGGGAGAGGAATCGACCATGGCCTTAAGTCACGGAACCATGCTGGCATTCACCTGGAACGATTTAGGGAAACCATGGAAAACCGAAATCAGGATGGCCGGAGCTGGGGATAGAACCCAGGTCCTCCCTTATGCGAGTCCAGCGTGTTACGTCGCTCGGTACAAACATGTGAAGTGATCTTACCAACACGTAGCTGTCAAGTTTTACTTAAGTTACTCGTATACGAAGCAGTGTATGTAGCCTGTAAGTATGTGTGGCCCAGCCTAGCGTGTCGTGTGATGACTTCGCAGTACTGACGTGTCCTTGAATTGTGCTAGCTCGGCTGGTTGTAGCCTACAAAGCTACCACTACGCAGCACATTTCTTACAACTTGACATTTATTTTGTTATATAACAATGTGGTATGTGGGTTATGTTTACATTGCGTATAGTCACTGAATAAAAATGCTTTCAGGAACGCCGTAGGGTCGCTTTTTGATAGTTATTGTACCAGTTCTCGCGGCTTGCTGCTATGTAAACATTACCACGTGGAATGTTAGGCCATTGTTTTATACAACCGTACATATTTCTAGAGATATTTAGGTTTGTTTATATTTAGATTATATGCTTAGAAATGTGGTCTAAAAACAAGCAATTTAAATTAAACATACGGTATTACTTAGTGTCGAGAACATTATATATTACCTGTGCCAATATTGCTTTTTCTCCTGTAAAAGGCCTCCCTACCTGCTCTTCAAATGCATTGCAGTGAGTTACGACTATTATTTTTTTGACGAAATTGTTTAACGCATATTATATTTGTAAATCTACGAAAAGAACATACTCTTCAAACTATATCGCTAGAGTTTTGAAAATTCGGCACGTTTATTTGAAACATAAATGTCTGAAAAAAAGTAGAAGCAAGAGACCATGGCCATAAAGTCACACAGTAAAACTGAATCGGCGTGAATCTTGCAAGCCAGTTCAGAGCTTGGTTTATTGTGACGTTACGGCATTTGGGCCCGCTTCAAGTTCGCCCTTATAGCGCCGTCGTTTCTGAGTATCTAACGCTCTAAACTGCTCAGAGTAGGTGGCACCCCCAAATGAATTTGAGGTGTCCTCTCTACTACGCGGGGGGCCGCGGTGGCCGAATGGTCAGACCATTCGCCTCCCCCCAAGACGATCCGGGTTCGATTCCCGGCGGGGTCGGTCCCCGAATTTTTGCATGTGGGAATCGTGCCGGACGATAGGCGGGGTTTCTCGGGGATCTCCTGTTTCTCCCGCCCCGTCATTCCGACACTGCTCCATACATCATGTCACTCTTCACCAGCGCTGACCAAAATATCTCGCGCTCTCTCACTCTACCACGTGTGCCGTAAAGTTGGCTCTGTATTGTAACCTGCATTTATTAATTTAAAAAAAAAAAAAAAAAAAAAACTGTTCGAAAAAAAAAACTGTCAATTTTCTGAGGTTACACAAAACGCAGTGCATGTTCTGGAAATGCGTTGTTGCCACTGCCTTGCTATTAGTGATTCGCGATAATCTGTTCACTTTTGAAGATTTGAAGATCACCTTGTCTTAAACAATAATTTAAAAAAATACTTATTATGCCCGGGTTAACTTTTTAGTGTGGTTCAATATATACATTTTGGCTGTTACATATGATAAAGTGATCACTCAAAAATGCGTTGATAAAGTTTTATTTTCAGCAAATTCGTATATTTCCGCACGTAACGGCTAACGACGGGAAATGTCTCACCTCTCTGAACACGTCACTTGATGTTTGCGCGTGTGAGATAAATTGTGCAATCAGTAAATAAATTCATACAGTTTGATTAAAAAAAGTTTTAGGTATATGAAATACAATTATATCGATTTCCGTTGATATTTTTCAGTGTTTTTGTATGTAAACAGGAAAATACGTAGAACTTTATTACGTAATACCGCTGCCAACCATACATGCAGTAAGGCAACTATAATTCATGTTGAATTATATGCAGTAACGACTAGTGATATTTTTCAAAGGCTAAATTTTTAGTGCTTTCTGTATTCCGAACGACCTATAGCTTTGTTTATGTTTTAAAAAAACGATAGGAAACTATACATATTCTGAAAGGAAAAAGTTAGTAGGGTTTAAAAGTGTTCACTTTACCAGGAGTGTTAGCTGGACGAAGCAGCAGTCTTGTACCTCTAGCAAGTCGTCGAGCGAGGCAGCCAGGTAGGGCGGCCTGGAAATACGACACTATATCCGGTAGATGGGGGAAGTGTTTTCACATGTGTTGTAAATGGGGGTCCGTTAGCAGCATGGAAAAGGTAAATGGTTTGGGGGGAGAAATTGGTAAAAGAGGGGGACGGTGGCAGGACAGATGGGGCCGCAGACATAATCGCACGTCATTCCCGCCCTGTTCTGGCCAGCTGGAAACAACGTACTCCTTGCTCTGCGGTGAAGAAGTGCCTATAGTCCGCCGCACCTACTAGTACACACGTTTGTAGGGGCAGGAAAATTTCGCTTATTCAATGACCTGCATGTTAGAATTCCCTGTCCTGTGTACACTAAGCCCCGACCATTTGTCCACTAGCTGCTACTCAGTGGAACAGCGGTCAATGAACGAATACACGGGGCTTCAATATGCATAGGACAATGCAGGTCATTTTATCCGCGGTATTTTCCGGCCCCTACCTATAGGGCTTAGTACAATAGTGCGATGCTGCGAAGGTGACACTGCGATAAAAATGTATAGCCAATCAGAGGCGAGAACACAGACGATGACAATTAAGAGAACTGTGTACTGGTTTGAAATGTCCGTGTTTGACGCGCGGGAACAGCTGAGCGATAAGAGTCAGAGCACCACTCTCGACGATAGACATGTGGTCTCTATTCGCAGCGCGCTAAACTGGCGTGAAGTGTTTTCGCAGAACTCTTTTTCCTGTGGGACTTAAAGGGGAGACCCTTAACATTTTATTTTTGCATAGTATGAAGTAAAGACCAATGCACGCACCTCATGTTGCAATTTACGAATTCAGGTCGTATTTTCAGAGTTACAGCAGTCTAAAAAAAAGCCGTTTTTAGCCATTTCCAGAGGCCCAAAAATCATGTTACTAACAAGCTTACTGAGTTTTCAAGAAGTGGCATACGTAGTTTCACGTGGGTGTTCTTTTCACAGATAACAACAAGACGAATAAGTTCGGCGGTTTCGCGTAAAATAGTATTCGCGTAACACGCCACAACACCGTCCAACGACTAAGTACACAGTCGTCTTAAGACTGCGATAGAACCAAAGGGCGCAACACCAATGCTGACGGTTTATCTCGGTGTATTGCCGAATTGTACGGCGCCATATTGCAGCTCATAACATGCAATATCGTATACCAAGGTTTTTTGGTTGAAAAAAAAAAGTCGTGCCCCACCCCTGCTGAAGTACACAATGGACGACTTGAAAAGAGGCGGAGCTTCAGTCAGGTGTGGGATACAATTCCTATCTCCATGGATACCGCAGCCGAACATAACCTTCATTTAGCTGTTTGGCTTCACATGTCCCAGATGAGATGTACGTCAAGAAAATTGATTATTTGTTTGGAATTTGCCGTTTTTACAGGTAAACATTAATCCTATTTATTTGCGTATCTTAACCATGAGATTGAAACTAATATGTTTTACCCTTGCGTGCAAATCTATGAATGCGCAACATTTTTGCTTTCTAATTACCAACTAACAAATCAGCATGTTTCTAAACAAGCTTTGTTTCCCCACAGTACTTTTCCCCTGCTGTGACGTCAGGGGGCGTGTACTTCAAGTCGTCCATTCCCTATCTTCGCCTGCTACTTAGAGCATAGATAACAACTAGAGAGCTGATTGTCTATCCCTTTTCATGCTGTGAAGTGATTACTAGATCTAATCAGCTGTTGATGGGCACCGAGCGAAACTAGTTTCATATTTATTACTACATAGTGGTGAGCGTATTGTATTTAAATATCACTCACTTTTAAAGAAGCATATGCAGAGTGATTCGTTGTCGCATATTACCAGCATCCATCGATTATCGTTCTTTTTCGTGTAAAATAAGAGTTTGTTTACATGTAATGTTTACTTTGTCTTGGCATTTTCGTTTTCCAGTAATTTAAAGAATGAATAAAAATGTATCTATTGTGTATTGATTGTAAAAGATTCAGTAGTCTAGAGATCTCATATGTCAAGGTCTTTACAAATTGAATTCGCAACGTTAATTATTTTGTAGCGGTTTTCGTATATTTCGTCTATCGCTAGATGTCAGATTCACAACAAAGGCACCAAACTATCTCTCGTTATCCATGCTCTAAGGCCTGCAATATGCCAGCGTTCAATTTGGTCGTGTAACAAAAGAGTAGCGTAACAGTTTAGTTATTTTTATAACGTCTTTGCGTAGAATATAACGCAGCTGCGATTGTCGCTTGCGAACACGAAGAAGAATAAGAATTTTGTAAATGAACTAGTGCGACTACGAGGACCAAGATTAATACCACTGCAAAAAATAACCGAACTGAATGTAAATGTGAAATAAAACGATTTCGGCAAGATGTCGAGTTTATATTCATTACGAATTCCATTAACAAACAATAACAGCACGCCAATTTAAGACTTCATTTGTCTTATTCCGCTTCCAATTTTTTTTTTTTTGCGGACAGAGGCTACCTCTGTCTCAGTATCATAAAACCGAGTGACGATATTTCTCATGCGGCAATTGCACATCGCTGTCGTAGCGTCGCACTGTTGTACAGAGCCCTTAAATATTGCGTTAAGTAATATTAACGCTAAAAAGACTAATTAAAATCTACACGGTTTTGCAAGTCAGTCTGAATGAACGGCAAAACAGCAATCCTAGATAATGTTGGCCAACTTTACGAATGGACATTCATTCAGGATGATGCATTCGGTAAGCGTGTACGAGATTTCCTCGTCAGACATTGTCCTTCAGAAATATGTTATTCGATAATAATTTTTGTTCATAAAGTTGGGAATAACTATTTTTTACGATTGCTGTTTTTTTTTTCAAAATGACTTCGAGGAACTTAATTTTTTTAAGTCAAAAATGAGTTCTACGTTAAGTAGGGCCTATCTAAAAAATATTATAGTAAAGCTTTAAGTTCGTACTCTTTTGAAAACATATTAAAAATAAAATTTACAATACTAGGCATTTTAAATAATTTAATGGGCGAAGTTTTACATTTCGGAATATTCTTCAGTTAATTTCACGTAGAATAATTTTTGTTCGACAGCATTATTTTCAAAATTAAAGAATTGAACCAGTTTTAAAACTTTTTGGCGACAAGCTCGATAATCGGCAGAGTTCTTAAGAAGGATTGGTGCGTACTGTGTATTTCATTATTAAATATGAGACAGTAGTAATTTAATTTAACTATTAATTTAAATTCTCAAGATGTGTAGTATATATTTTGAGAAAGTAATTTGTTTGAATTTAACTCCGTAGAACATGTTTTTTACGTCAACTACAGAAAGGAAAGTATTCAAGTTTTTTTTATATTTCTTACAGTAAATAAGGCGCTGGGTACTAGTAATGACTTTAACTATAAGAAAACTTCATTTGAAACTATTTTCCTGCAGATACTGTCAAAAAACAATAGAATAATGTTGTTACAAAAATTAAGAATTTCTGTAAAAGTATCGTTCCACTCTTCGCAACTACGCATAGATAAAATCTGTAAGCTCGCGTCATTAAGTAAACGTTTATATTAATTTTCTCTCTCATTGATTACGACGTATTGAAAAACACGTGTTTTAGCCGGCATTTTGAAAGTATGCGTGCACTTGTGAAATCCTTACAAATACTTCATTGCATTTGCAACTCCCCAATATTTCCAGAACACGTAACTTCGTGCAGGCAACCACAACGCCCATTGCACCGGAAACTTTGTGCATTTTGAACTATGTTGCTGTTTTCCGTGCTGTAGTGCCCTTAACGCATAACCGAAGGCTCGCCAACCTTTTCAGATTTAGTATAGGGGATGTTACGATTACCAAGAGTCTCGCCTGTAGGACGGGCTAACGACGACAGTGCAGCAGTAGCACAAGACAAGGGCCTCAGCAATTATCCACAAATACACTGAAGTGTAGCAATATAACGCTATGTATCAGGGGAATCGTGGTATGTCTCCTTCAAGCCTTCCAGCCGTCACCAGCTCGCCAGGATGGTCCTGGGTCGAGACCCACGACGTGCCGCCGTCTGTCGATAGCCAAACATACTCGTCTTCAGCCTCCGGAATCATGCTAACGGTGAAGTCTAAGGTGTCCAAAAGGTCATTCTTCATAGAGTAGAACATGAACTTATTAGCTAATTAGCCGCTACTTTCCTATCTAAATTATGTAGTACAACCGTGAAGTATTGTTGTCCAAACTATGTAGAGTAAAGCCACCAAACTTAGATAACGTATTTAATTAAACCAGTAACGCTCACCCACATATTTATCCACTAATTAGTTGCAGTATAAGTGCCTACCTCTTGCTACAGCCACCCAACCATTCACTCTTTACTCTTGTGTAAAACAGTTATAATTATTTATTTTTTAACAGGACATTTTCGGCAACTCGACATACATTTCACTTTAAAGTGAAATGACTATTATTGCTAACAAATATGTTTTAATGCCACCTAAAACGTGGACAGTTCAATATCACACATTTCACATAATTTCTGAACTTATTCGTATGGAAACCAAATATGCACATGTATAAACGTAATATTTTGGATTTTTCCCCCTTCAAGTAGATTTATAATTCTGACACGTTTCTTCGTGTTTATTTCTAAAAATTATGAAATACGGGAATTATGGCATCCCGTCTAGAGTCCTTTCGGGATAATTTTTTTAGCAATATGATACGGAAAATCTTATACAAACTGGGACAGTTGGCAACACTACATAGCCGTGATATGTAACTATCTTGCTCGACTAATATGGACAGCCGGATAGCGCTGGACGTATTTATACGCCGCTGTTACACGATAAAAAAAACGCGTTAAGATGTTACGTCTTCCGTCGTGACAGTCGCTGCAGGATGCCTTCAGTGTAGGAAGACGCAGTAGTCAAATAAATGTAGTCACATGTTGGCGAAACAAACCAACCGGTGTATCCCACTGTCTGGATGGACTACATCTGCTCTGAGAGTCAGTCCCGTTGTTTCCTTCTGGCTAGCAGCCAGTCCTGTCAGCGATTGTAACTGCTCTAGCTGACTGGAGAGAAGTCCTCGCCTTGACCAGTCATGTATATGCCCTTAGGAATAGTAACCTGCTGAAGTTGAGGGAGGAGTAAAGAAATATTGTTTTGGCAATTTTCATATTTGAGTAGCCCAATTCCAAAACTCTCCTTGTCCATCTCCAAGGAAAAATGAGTTCTGAACAGATTTGTGTAGCTTTTAAACGTGCGCTAAAGTTGACGTAATGATAGTTTCAAAAACTCGCCTTATTCAATAACAGATACACTTAAAAAAACCGCTTTAGCCATGTCACAAATGGGCTCGCAAATCAGTTTTTCACGATTTGCTCAGTTTCAGTGAAAGTGGACAAGGAGAGTTTTGGAACTGGACTACTCATTTGTGCTGCTTTCTAGACATAAATTGTGACCATTTTATTTTAATTTGTCATATTTTTTTATAATGACATCATGTCAAGAGTTCTAATTGGCACATAACGGCCTTATGGTAGGAAGTAAAACCAACCAACTTAACGAAAATAATAATCCACACAAGAGAACAGTGTCATGACATCAAGACACGTATAAAAACCACGTTGATTCTTTTTTGTATTAAAAAAAATAGTGAATTTGAAACTAAACATAGTCTGTTTTCTGTCATTTCTTCAGTGTGAATTACTTTATTTTGTTCAGTTGAGTGAGTCGGTTTCCCTTTCTAGTATAAAATCGTTTTATGTAAATTTGGACTTCGACATGCCACTATACAAAATCAATGAAAGGTAAAATATTTTAATTACGGTAAAAAAAAAACAGCAACAGTGTGTCGTACGAATGTAAAAATTATTAAAACAATCGCAATTTCGGTTAACTTCTCCCTTAATTAATCCCAGGCCTCAGAGGTGCGTGCATAGCTTCGGCGGATATAAGTCTATTCGAAAACGACTCAGTATAGGTGATTAGCGTTTCTTTGAGAATATTCGAAGATATTTGCTACACGTGTGCATGTCTATTTCAGGTACTTTTCGTACTTCTTTTAAGAGTTTGTGGACGCTTTTTTTTACGTTCGAGGCACGGAAACGGGGAAGGCGATAAGTTGAATATAACACGTACGTCAAACACGTCATCGCCTCTAGGTGCGAATGACTAAACTAGCGGGCAGTGTTTTCCTAGAATATGTTTTTCAACGGGACTTCAAGCGATGGCCCTGTTATTTTATTTGTGGAAAGTATGATGTTAAGTCCAGTGCAGGTTTTTGTGATTTAGTTTTCCAATTGAGGTTGATATTTTCTTGGCTACAGCAACGTGAAAAAGTTATTTTTTTTTAAAAATACTTTTGAGGGTTTTGGAAATAATGTTTTTAATAAGCGTTCGACATTTTTCAAACCATAAGGACACAGTTTGAAGCTTGTCTTCTTTTCGTAGATAAACGATTTGGAAACATTTTTTATAGATATATATATATATATATATATATAAAATACTTCCGTACAGCATGGCTCGTGCGCCAGATCCGCTAACTCGCATGCCGTCTCGCGGCAGAAAATGGGCGTTTGTGTGGTCTTTGTTTTTGTACGGAAATATTGGTATAGGCATTATGACACAAATTAATCTTAATAATATTACGTCATTTAATGACAGTGTCACTACTGAACGTCTCAATAGAGGCAAGTTGTTGGCCGGAAGACTGCACACCCATGCAGGGAATTGATCCTAGAGGCTAGGGGGAGGCCTGCTACGTGTGCTTTGTCGTCCTTATCGCTTCCACACTTCAAGGCCTCGGACGCTCAATATTCATCCACCCAGGCTCTCACCTTAGCATAACGTATCTTAAAAGTTTTTGCATAAAGGCACTTCGTTCAAATTTCAGCCGATTTCTGAACTGGCTTTAGTGCAAGGTTCTAACGGTCCTGGGAAGTCCTGGAACTTTGATCATGTCCTTAAAAGTCCTTGATTTAATCCAGTCCTTGAAATGTCCTTGAATTTTTGGCTTTACTCACCTAATAATCTAACTATTTTCCTTCATTAAAATCCTTTCTCAGAAATATGAAACCATATTTTGTCTGTGCATTATTTATGTAATATAATTTACTTTATGATAGACGTTTAACAGTGTCTGTGAAATTGATACGCTTTCTGGCATACCACAGCACGTTAGGTTTTGCCTAGTGTTTTTTTGTGTGATCGGGACAAGTAGTATTCTGCATCTGCTAGAGTTTAATGGCAAAACTTTTTTTAGAAGAGAAGAGCCGCAAAAAAGGAAACTGAAGAACTGTGGAAAGTAAAAGTGGCCCAAACGAAATTCGGTATTTACGAGAGTATTAAAAAATAATTACGTGCCATGTGTGAGAGAAGCTAGCGTGCAGAGCATACTGCAAAGCGCAATGTCTCCCACGTTTTTCAAGTCGAAGTTGCCCGACCACTTCCGAAGCTGTGTTATGTACCAATGATCTCGCAAAGTACGTTGCGCAATTAGTGAACGATGATACTTCACTTTGCTTACTTATTTTTTATTTATTCAGTTGCAGCCTGTAATTCGTGATAATTTTAATACCTTGAATTGGGAAAAACTAATCTATGTGCTAATACTTAGTAGCATGGCATCCGCCATATTTGTTTACATTAGAACCGGCAACTGACTGAATTTTTTTTAAACGAAATGTCTCTCTTTAAAAATACTTTTTTTTTTTGTGTTTCAGTGTAATTTATTTTCATGAAACTTTTTAATAAATATGGAGTTTCATTAAATACGAAGGTGTTAAATTGAAATGTAATTGAAAAGTTCTAGTTCATTTGTCATTACTGTACTTCAGTTTTAAAAGAAAGGGGGTGATGGTGGAGGAGGAAACCGTAGTAGAAACGTTGCAAGTGAAACCTTAAACATTGGAATAAAATGTTGGCATAATTAAATTAATTTACTGCGGTCCTTGAAATAGCAGTAGACAGTCCATGAAAAGTCCTTGAATCTTAATTGTATGTTGCTGTAAGAACTCTGTTAGCAAAAACTAACTTGCATACAATATATTACAAATCACAGCGAATAAAAATTCCGCAATACAACTTAGTAAAACTGTAATATAATTCGTGTGTTTCGGTTAATTTTTTTAACCTTATTAAATCGAAGAAAATTTGCCTTATGCGACAATCTAAAAATAAATTGCAAATATTATTTAATGAGTGGTAGTGGATATTTGAAATTATATTCTCCCTTGCACAAAGTTACGTTTACATGTAATTGAATGCGTTTTTCGTGTTATGTTGTCGGCATTTTCACAAGCGTTTACTTTATTCGGAGCATTGTACTCTGGTGTCATGGTATGTTCAACGAAAAGCTATTACGTCAGATAACACAGTCTACGTAACCATAAATCCATTTTTTTTCTTCAAAGAACATCGTGGGAGTCCTCAAACAACTTATATCTTTTTTTACCAATAAATTAGTACATTTAATTACGCTGTAAAAATATTAGTAAATCTACCTCACCAATGTACAGAAGTTAAAATAAAGTAGGCTAGATATGATCAATTTGTTTTCCATGCAGCAACTGTAGCTGCTCTACAGATTTTTTAGAACAGTCAAAGGTGTACTGATGTGAACAGATTCTTATAATGACAATGCTCGATGTTTGATTTTTGTATGTTGGAATCGTATGAGTTAAAAACTTTGCGAAGATTTACTGTATGCGTTGAAACGTACGCTGTTACTAAAAACGTAGTTTTCCGTTACGAGTGATATTTCTGAGCCACATACGAGGCATTTGCTGTAGTATACCGTGATTCTCCGCCAAAATAATGGAAGACATGTTTCTCTTACACAATTTAGGAAATATTCTCTACAGTTGGCTTCATTATATTCAAAATGTGTGTAAAACTGGTGCAAGATGCCGACCTTGCACAAGATCTTGCGCGGGAAAAGAATATTGAGCGTGCCATATTTATTTTTGGAGCAAAAGGCGTCAATGTGTATTGAACTTGTGATTATAAAGTGTGGAGATGAGAATAATAATTAAATTTGTGGAGAGCTGTTAATTAAGAACTAATTTTTCTCGTGTCTATTGTGAACTCTACGGAAATGTTTTCAAAATAAATACGATTATTTTTGGCGTGATTGCTTTCGCGAAGTTGAAGTCAGCATAAAATCTACGGTGTTTAAGGGGCCCGCCTCGTTGCCATAAAATCACACTGCAGCGTGTTTGAAGAAAAAGTTTTACACCGAAACTAATACACGTGTGTTCACGCCGTTTCTCTACGAAAAGAACACACACTTCAGACGACTGCCCTTAAGTACTTTCAAGACAACACACGTATTAGAAATCCCCTTTTAGGGCTCGTCAAAATGGGTCAAAACAGGGTTTTCAGTCTGCTATAGCGGAAAATATACTAGCCGAATACATGTGAAACCACTTAAGGGTAGTGCATTGTACTTTAGTAAAGTGATTCCGTAAATAAAACAATAGGGTCACCACTTAAAGTCCCATAGGAAATTTGTTTTTTCGCGAAGACTGCACGCCTTAAGCCCTCTACACAATAACGCGACGCGGCGCGAAGTGACGCGATGTCACACCAAACGAGCCAATCACAGTTACTTCGCTCGCGATGCGCGACATCACGCGACAACTCACCAAGCGACGAGGCTGACTTGCCGCTCAGGCGATATCGCTGATGACGTCAAAGACAACATCCAATCAGAAGCAAGAATGCGAAAAATAACTATTGTGATGATTGTAAACAAGAGAAAAATAACGAGAGGGAAGGAACGAAGGATGGAATATTAATTTAGCCACACATATTATATGTTTCTACGTGCCTCACAGGAACATAACCTGACATCCCGCCACATATTTTGCTTGTGTAATATAAAAGGTGCTTATAAAAATTAAAGTTTCAAGTTTATGATGTTCGAAATTCAACCCGAGTGTAACTAGCCCGTGTTCGAAAATTCAACTATGACCTCTCGGTCAATTACCGATCTAATATTATTTAAATATAAATAAAATACAGTGTACAGAATGAACTGTGGATGTAGCATTTGGCGAACTATTTATCACGTAGAAAATATAAATAAATCAAATCTAATCGACTAAACCTGCTCACGTAACTGAAATAACCCATGGAAATAACGTACCGTACTCCTGCGAGTGAATTTTTGTAATTGCCCTATGTGGTTCATATGTCATCACACAGATGGCAGGCCGTGTCAACTTCTCTTCCGCGAGCTATATCGCCTCGCATCGCATCGCGGCATTGCAAAACGCACTGCCGGCGATGCTTTGCGATGTCGTTCGCTTTCGCATCGTTGTGTCGCCACATCGCGTCGCGTCGTGTAATTGTGTAGAGGGCTTAAAGCGTAGAGGCGACGCACCGTTGTATGGCCCATACGACGTCGCCCTTAGCACCATACTCACCCAATCACATGTGCCACGAGGCGGGCCCCTTAATGTCTTATGTTATTTGGTACTTATCAGGGCTAGCTATCTACGAATTCTGGAAATATGATACTCTGTAATGCAGTAGATGTGCTTGAACTCGTTTCGAATGAGTTATGTATGTTATTATTCCACTAAATTGTACATGCAAGACTTCTCAGGAAACGTCTATCGTTGTGTGAAGCCTGCCGTACACTTTTGTGGTATAACAATAGTCCTCTGTTTTCCAGGTTAAGCTAAGTTTAAGAGAAAGAAAGAGAGAGAGAGAGAGAGAGAGAGTGTGTGTGTGTGTAAGTATATTGACATTTTCGGAAAACGGAAACACAACGTGTACGTAGCAGTCATAAATGTGTTGTCGACGGCCAGTGAATTTAGTGATGAAAATTGCAGTGTAATCATCCTTCCCTCTCCAGTAGGCCTGCAGTAACCTCTGGCACAAAACAACAAATGAAGTATTTGCCTGTGCCTAACTCCACCGGGAGTGTTCTCGGTCCAACCAGCTTGTTACTGCTATAAAATGTAATCAAAACTCCATTGCTGCAAACTTGCCCAGTAATAATTGCTGCGCAGGTGTAAAAAAAAAAAGAGTCCTAATGAGTTTTTAAATCTGACGTAATTGTTTTCCACAGAACGTGCTCAATGTGTCTGTGAAAATTGCGTTTTTTTCCCCCTTAAACGTTACTCTTTGTTAGTGCGAGAGTGTTACATGTGATTACTTGGCCAGTATTCTAAACACAGAAGTTGTATGATAACATCATAGGTTGCGAAAGGAAAATTTCGGGAGCTAAGTGACATTTGTGTTATAATGCAATGCCCTATGCATATTCATGCCTAGTTGCCGGAAAATTTCGCGGGGATACAATGACCTGCATGCTAGAATCCATTGTCATATGCATATTCAAGATCCGTCTATTCGTTCGTTGCCTGCTGTTCCACTGAGTAGCAGCTAGTTGTCAAATGGTCGGGGCTTTACACATATCAGTAAATTCTAACATGAAGGTAATTTAACTCACGAATTTTTCATTTCGACGATGTCAATGTTATTGGCTAATACAGATTTCTAAATCGTTACGGGAAATTTACTATATATATATATATATATATATATATATATATATATATATATATATATATATATATATATATAAATAATAGAGAGAGAGAGAGAGAGAGAGAGAGAGAGAGATTTTGTCGCGAAAATATTTTTGCTCCATTTTGTTTCATTGCCTTCCTTACGTGCTCATCGGCAACTTTACGTCATGGTTATTTGCAATGTCTTTCTTCAGACACGCCTCTTATTTGACTGCAGCAACCAGAGTAAGACAAAAACACACGTCTGTGATTTGCCAGAAGAATCCCAATACAAGTGATAGTTAAAACGTCTAAGATATTGAAACCAATTGATCCAAAAAACTTTCGCCATAAAGTCGTGGCTCTACCTACACATATTCTAATGTATCGAAGATACGTCATCGGTACGGATAATTCACATAGTATACACGTTCTTTTAGTATGCGCGTTTGTAAAGTGTATCGCCAAATAATCAGCAAATATGTTGTGTGGCTGAGAAAATCCGCCAGACAACAGCAGAAGTCATATGAGTACACAGTCACTTTCGAGTCCAGGCTGCTGTCAGATAATAAGGCGTACTTCGGAGGTGCGTAGTCATTGGAGACTGATTGAAATTCTTGTTCACAGGGCCGGATTTAAGGCCCATCAGTCTAAGCTCCCCCGCAGCCTCTGTTTTACATCCAACCTTAACAACTCGCGTCCTTTCCCCGTTTTCAGCACCACTTTATTTAAAATTACTCTGCTCTTTCCTCTCGCTATGTATAATAATAGTAATAACACAATAATAATTCAGCTTAATTGTGACACAGTTATTTGAAAATAAATAGCTGGGTTGGTCATACAGCAGATTAAGCTAACAGAGACAGCATAAGTCAACAATGCGAAAAGTAAAGCAATTCAAAAAATTTTTACTCGTCACCATATTGGCACGTTTAAAAATAATGTTGGAAAATGCCTCACGTGTTCTCCTCGCTAAAAGTTTGCCCCTGTGGAGTTGCACCTTACGCCCGGGCCTAGTGGTAAATCCGGCCCTGCTTGTTCATTACACTTAAGGGCGCATCTACCGCAATTTTCACCATGTTTTTATTTTTATATTTGTACCAGTTATTTTTTTCTTGTTTTAAACACAAAATGTGAAAACATGTTTTTATTTCGCAAAGAAATGGCTCGTTAAAGCCAAAATCTGCATGTTTCCGTTTTAAGGACGACACTAAAACAATCTCACTTACCAAATTGAAAAAAATTCACAGTGAATAACGATGTTGTAGGCTACAAATTGAGCTGTGTTTAACCACCAAATAAAATATTTTTGTGTTAAAAAAAATATTGAATTTTTCCAATATTTTTTTTTAAGTTTTCGCATTTTTAATTCAATGCAAAAAATTTTATTCTTTTATATTGTAGCCTGTGACGTCTTTATCCGCTGTGATTTTTTTGTTTGGTATGTCAGTTGGTTTTTGTGTAGTCCTTAAAATGGAAACATGCAAATTTTTACTCTAACAAGCTATTACGAGAAAACTATGAGAGATAAAAAATTTTCATTGGAGCCAAATTTAGTCACATTTTGTGTGTAATATAAGGAAAAAAATATCTGATACAAATGTAACGTAATAACATGGTGGTTAATATTGCGGTGCACTGCGCTTAAGACCACGATCTCTCCTTTATTTCAAACAATTGCAAATAAGTAAAATATTTTTTAACCAAGTGCTTTGAAAAAAATTGAGACAGTGTACAGTCATACGATACACAATTTTACCAGAGCGTTTTTTAAAATAATGTACCGTTTGCGAGCAAAAAAATATTTTTTTTTTCATTTTGGCTTATTTTTACAACAGAATGTGTACTATTTCGGGGACAAAAATCTAAAAATCGGTTTGGTGTATTGCAACAGAAAAATTGGTATACAAACGTTAATATATAAGTGTTAAAACTGCCAAATGAATTTTTGATACGTATTAATTTGCGTTACAAAAAATATTTCCGAAACCGCTGCTAAACTAGAGAGAGAGACTTTAAGAGCCATATGCAACAGGTGCTAGATGCAGAGTCTGAGGTACGGAAGCAGGCAGACGATAAGGTCTAGACTGGCCTGTGCGTCAACAACCGTGTCGCCCTTATGTGCGAGGCGCGAAGACGGCGTGCAATGTTCGGTCGTTGGCTTTTTACTATGGGACTTAAAGCGGCGACCCTCCTATTTTATTTATTGAAAGCGTAAAGTAAAATCCAGGGCACGCTTCTATATTTTTTTTACGGTTCCGGTGGGCATTGTTTACATGGCAGCAGTCTAAAAAAAAGACGTATTTAGCTGAGGTGCCCTGAAACCATGTTTATAAGCAGGGCATTTAAAAAACGAAACTAGAGAAGCATAGTTTGAAATGGATGTTCTTTTTGTACATATAGATATCAAACGCACAGTTAGCTTAGCTTAGGAAAACTTTCTCCAAACACTCTGCAACAAAGCTCGCGCGGCAGCTGTACAGGGCTCTTAATGGATTTCTTCTTAAGAATTGACATTGGGAAAATTTAATTGCTGTTAGTTTTTTTTGTTGGCAGTTTTTTTTTTTTCAAGTCTTTATCAGGATATTTTAAAACAAATAGTTTGTAACTTAAAATCTGAAATTTCTGTCGCATACCAATTTTTGTTGCGTTGTGATAAGAAAATTCTAGGATTTTTCGAATATATGCTTTGTCCAAAACTCTGGTAGATGATAGATGACGTGGTTGTTGATACCTTAGAAGTACCTTCTTGATCAAGCTCATTTTGATTTAAAATGAAAGGGATAATTATTTTTAGCAAAATGTGTGGCAATGCCGTTGCAATATCAAGCTTTTTGTCTTAAAACTAATGGGCAGAAAAAATGTTTTTGTCAACATTGGAATATTAGAGTGGCTGATCTGCCAGTGCAAGGCCAAGAAGATTGTATAGTCCACCAAGGCCAGTAGACTCATTTGCCGCTGTAATTTAAAGGCAGTTTTTTGCTCGTAGTCATTTAATTCACATCTCCTTTACGATGATGCGTCATAGTACCTGCGCATTTGCAGTGACGACCTTGAAATATTGTCTTGTATGTCAACACTGGTGTTCCTGCCTGCCAACTTGTTGCGCGGCACGGTTGTCTTAATCCTTTAAGACATTACAGCGATGGTGTAAAGAAGCGCTAATATTGTATTTCCTTTCCTGTTTAGCTGCTGGGAAATTGTGAAAGTTAGGAGCAGTGAGAGTATGACGGTGTAGTAATACTGATCCACGACTTACGGGCGTTCAACTGGTAAAAACTTATAATTTTATGTTCGTACGGCGTAGTGTTTGTTTTGTAGAAGTTAGCCTACTTGTGACTACATTTTCCACACGTGAAACTTTTTTTCAGTCCTTATAGTTTTCCCAAGCCGCATGTCAAAAGTCAACACAAATAACGAAAACCAACTGATTTACTCAAATTAAATAATTTACATTGAAATTATATAATGAGGAATATGCTAAAATATTTTTAAACACACAACGAAAGCACTTTGTATTTTATAAAATTGCAGTAAATGAAGATAGTTATCATTTTCAGATTAAAAAAAATACAGAGGAATTTTGTTCTGTGCTTTTAAATCTTATTGCATATGGCCCATATGATCTCATTTTAGTGTTTATTATTTATTTATTGTAAAGTAGTTGGTTTTTGTCATTTATATGTCCCCGTAACTTGCAAATTTTGAGTTTGACATGCCGTTATGGTAAGACTATGGGGAGCTAAAAATTTTTCACAACTAGTAAATGTGATCATAAGTAACGTATTTTTTTTTTGCCACGTTAACATCCTTAAGTGCTTGCGTAGCTAACCGCAGCCGAAGGAAAACAAAAGGAATATGAAATTGGCTTTAGTAATTAACTGACCACTGGTTACAAAGTACACAGTAGTGTACATTCCCTGCATAGTACCGTTTTCCTTCGCTAGAAGCACATTCACGCTTCACCACCAGTGGCGTAGCCAGGGTTTGTGTAAGAGGGGGGGTTCAACAGGAGAGTAATATAATGAACACCTACAATCCTTTTGAAGCGCGGACCCCGTAGGTCCTACCCTGAAAAAATGTGGATTTCAAGGTGCAAAATAGTGCTATTTTAGTGGTTTTTCGTAGTAAACATAAAATATTATACTGGTCAAAGTATTTTTATATGCTTTTTTTCCCCAATATTTTTTGACTAATGGGGGGTGTTAGAACCCTCACTCCCCCCCCCCCCCCAAGGCTTCGTCCCTGCTCACCACTGGGCAACGTTTTTATTTACGCCGTTTCCTTTTATTTATTTAGAAGTTGACGCCGCAGTGGGAATACTTGGGGCTGTTATGCGCAGACGAATTAGCCGACGTGGTTCGCCGTTGCATTCCGTAGGAATAGGAGTGAACACTCGGTCCCAACCCAGGAAGGTGACATTGTGGAGTCTCCCTACATGCGCTTCAAATGCTTTGTAGCTAGACACGACTTATTTTTTACGGAACTATTTAACGCTCATTACATTTGCACATCTACGAAAAGAACACTTTGTCACTATAATTTGAAACATTTGACGCCTTTATTAGAACATTGTTCTCGGGCCCCTCACAGTGACCAAAATGACTTTTTCAAACTGCCATATCTGAAAAAAAAAAAACAGCCGGGCTTGGAAAACACAATATAAAGTAGAGTTAGACTTACAACTATGCCGCCCACAATTACAACTATGCCGCCCACAAATAAAATAATTTAGTCACCGCTGAAGGGTGTCGAAGTGCGATAAAATCGAAATTTTATACTTATTTGTAAAACTACAAAGATGGTTCTTGTAAATTGTGTGACTTTGAAACATTAAAAAGAATTATTTTTTGTTTATAGTAGTCCTGAATAAAACAATTCTCTTGAGATAAATTTTGAAAGTAATTAATATTTGCTTACAGTCAGTGGCGGCTCTAGGATTGTTAGGTGAGGGCACAAGATGCTGAGAACTGTACAGTGTGAACGCGCCGCCGTATGCCAATGATCATGAAATATCTACTGGCTACTTATTGTGTTGTGACCAGTCAGTAATAAGCGGCACCTACATACCAGCATGTCAGTGGCTGTAGCGTCAACTAGCGCACAACTTTGTCTCTGCAACTTGTGCCCTCCCTGGCAACAACCATCGAGCCGTCACTGCCTATATGTAGTGTTGTAGTATGCAGTATATAAGTGTTTTTGCTGGAACTAAGTGGAGTTATGGTACTTAACATACTGAAGCAATGGTAAAACATTAGCCCCTGACCGTCATCCTGATTTCGTATAGTTTTCCGATGTCACTCTAGGCGAATAATATGGTGGTTACGAATCCTTCTTGGTGCCTAAGCTAAAAAAAAAAAAAAAAAAAAAAAAAAAAAAAAAAAACCGTTAGAACATGCGTGCACGAAGAATTTCCGAGTTGCCAAAGTCATATACGAGTATTCGTGTACTGAATATGTTATTCTGCATCGCTTGTTGTCCGTGCATGAAGTTGCTATTCAAAGTTTTTTAGCGCATCACTTGTTTTTCTCTTGTAATTTTATTTTCGCGAGCACAAACCAGTCCGAACATTGGATTGGTTTCGATTCGAGGGCCACTAATATCAAATATGGTTGTCTTTGGTATGTAACTTTGAACTCATTCTAGTTTCTTGTTAAAATTATTACTATTTGTTTTCCAAACGTAATAAAAGTGAATAATTAGCTGCAATATTTTCAGTGCTAGGAATGTTTAAGAGTTCTTGTGATAGTTTAATATTGTATGTTTTATGTCATGTCTGTTATTATAAAATTAAAACTAAAATTGTTCTCTACGTTTACAATTATTACTCATAGAAATTATAGAATTTCACAAAGAATCCGTACTTTGTGTTCAAATTTATCCTTTGTTAATCAAAAAGTATATTTAAGTACTATTTACAATTTATCAATTCAATATTATACCGGTACATTCGAATGTGGATAATCCGTACTGTAGTCGAATTTCGAAGTAATTCACCGCGTTGCTTACGCTCTAAAACACTTACTTTGCGACAGCATTAAATATGTACCTATAAAGAAAATGTTTATACTATAACAAGTTAAAAGAGACAGGAAAAATTCTCGGGTTCACAGACCTGTGGCTAGCCTTCAATAACATAGGGCCTATGTGTATTCAAGCAGACATTATCTGCTCACTGACTGCTCGATGACACAGTTATAAGGGCCTGAAGTAGTTTCATTTTAGTTACTGGCTCAGCGAATTCCATGCGGTTTCAAATAATTGAAATGCCAAGAGCGGAACCGAAAGAAAGTTAGAGTTGTTGGAAATCTAACTTTTGACTCAAAGAGAACGCGAATATTTCAGGTCCCTACAAATTTGCTTCGACGAAAATTTTTAATTTTTGTTTTAAATATACAGTGATGGTAAAAACAATTGTGTTGGCATTCAAATTGTTTAGTAGTAATTTTTAAGTTTGATATAGTTCTGTTTTTACGACTAGCTGTATGTAAAAAAAGAATTTATTTTAGTACAGTATAAGTAAGTGCAGGTTGGTCGAAAAATTATTTTGTAAAGAAAATGTTTTTTACAACAAATAAATTTTTTTTTTTTTTTTAACTTTTATTTTGCAATGAAGCAAGAATTCTTTGCCGTTAGGTAAACAACCTCATTGAGCATTTTTCTTTGCTCAAATATATAGTGTTTTCGCTGTGTTTACTGACAGTGGAAGGCTATTTTAACAAGTTGTCACCTGTTTTGTTAGTATTACTGTGTGTGACAAATTACCGGAAGGTATCTTTAGAGAAACACTACATTTTTGTTTATATTGCTTACTAGACTAAATCGATGCTAAGGGTTATTTATTCCATATTTCATAGCGATAGGTAATCATTATCTTAAATTAACCTTATTAGTTCATAGTTAAGATTGAATATTTCGAATATAATGTGCGTATCGGAGGTTAATTAATTAGTTAATTAATATATTGGCTAAGTTCATATTGAAATATTTTCAAATAAATCTTGCCAAAATTTCAGTCATGAAGGAATTGAGAGAATTTCAAGATGATCAGATACACGGGTGCATAACCCGAACAGCAAGGCATGTTGTGGAAGTGCACAGTATATTTAGCAGGTAGGATTGCAATCTCAGTCTCACACGCTTGCAAGATGGCTTCGCTGGCCAGCGACGTAGCGAAAACACCTACCGCCAATCATTTTACGGTTGCTGCCCTGCTAGCTCGCAGCCAGTCCAATAGGAAACCTTCAGTAACATGTAGAGGCCAAACAGACACGGGACTGGTGTCAACAATCTAGGACAGTCGATAAGCGGCGAAATTCGCTCGTATCAAATGAGTAGAGGCCTGAAAAATTCGGGTTTTATTTCGGGCTCAATCTAGAATTCTAACTACTGTAAGTTGGTGTCACATTTGCAACTGGCCATTGACTTATTTGTAGAGCCACGATTTTATGGCGAGAATATTTTGGCATCATTTGTAGATATGATGGTATGTCGCGAAAATTATTTGTGCCAACATACCCTTGAAAATGCTGTGGTTTCTTGTGACATGTACGATTGGGCGTGATACGTCTGACTCAACGTTAACTGTCTGCGGACCAATAATAGGCATAAAATATTACAATAGCGGGGATCTTATTGGCTCAGTCAAATACGGCAACAGTTCTACGCACAAGCAAAAGCCAGTCATCTTTTCATAAGCTGAACGTGTGTTGAAACCCAGCAAACGGCCAACTTTTCCCGCGATGAACCATAATCTGTACAGGTACGTCAATTTCGCGGATTCATCTGGCAGTAGCCTAGATTGCTCAGTCCTGTACACGCTCTGAATACAGTCGATTATTCATTGGCTTACAACATTACAAGCGATAGCTCTATGAATCATTTCCTTATTTACTACTGGCTTGCAGTAGTCAAATGCGTTTCGTGACAGCCACCAGCGAATCACCCACGTGATTATGAAGTATATATTTTTGGCGTTCAACCTGACCTGGAATATATTTGAGAAATTGACGTACCTCTAATCATCTATAATCATTTGGTTTCAGTGCGTTATGTGTAGTTCTTCTACATCGTCTGTGATTGGGTGATTTCACTCTCACTTGCCTCGGCAAATCACAGACGTGTCATGTTATAATTGCGTAATTCTTGTTGGTGCAGTCAAATGAGAAACGTGTCTGAACAAAGACACGCTGCCAGTAATCATGAAGCAGAGCTGCCGGTGTGGCCATAAGACACTGAAACAAAGTGGGGCAAAAATATTTTCGCGACAAATTCGTGACCCTACTTATTTTACGCCTCTTGGAAGTCTCCGAGCCTGTGATAAAATGTAACTGAATGCAGGTCCATATGATTGCTTCAGCGAGGCAGCCAATGAGCAGATAATGTCTGCTTGTATATATATATACACACACACAGAGATAAAACGGTTTTGTGGTGGCTACAATATGTTTTGTCAATATGGACCTCACAAAATAATTTTGTACTGGTTACAAAATTTATTTGTAATCACTGCAAAACTTTATTGGGGACAGCAAAAAAATTTTTGGGTCATTACAAAATAATTTGGTAAGGTCCATTATAACAAAAGTCTTTGTGGTGACTATAAAGTTTTTTTTTTGTGTGCATGTGTTCTTGGAGGCTAGTCTTCTGGTCAGGTGAACCCGCGAATTTTTCCTGTCTCTACAAATGAGCCTCTATGTCATTCACGTCTGTATAACTATTTAGTCTGTGGTCGGAGTGAGACAGCTTGGCTCGGCTCCACCCTGGCAGTGCTGCGAGGCTGAATGGAATCAATGAGCGTGGGCAGTTTCGTCGAATTGACCCATCTCACTTCTTTTTTTATTCTGGCAGGCAACGCGCCCTTCCCCTCGTCGTTAGCCGTGGCACATTATCGGCCCCGCTGACGACTTGTTTATCTCCCGCCTAGATGCTCTCGTTTCTCGGGAATCATAAAACCATTAGCAGCTTCCCCGGATGCTGCAGACTTACCGCCGTTTCTTTCCGTTCCTCGCGTCGCCGTGTGCCAACGTGCCTGCCTTCAATTCTCATGTTATCCATTCGTTTTTTTTTTTCAGTAGACGTAGTGAAATGAAATTGAAATAATATAGCCTACTGTTTAAAATTAGATTGTTTAACGGTTAATAGTACGATTATTTTCAGCTTATTAGTATGATATTGTTTAGGAGTTAGTATTTTGCAAGAAAAAAACTTACTTTTCTTGTTCAGTCGGCAGTTAAGAAAAGTCGCTGGTAAAATGTTACCTGTAAAATCAGTGCCACGTTTTACTTAGTCCTATAGTATGCCATTGGAGAGAGAAAAATAGAGAAAATGGCTACGAATTGCATTTTTAGAGCATTGCCACTCAGTTTCCTGAAGACAGTGGAGGAAAATACATGTTGCCGTCTGTAGTTCAATCCTTAGGCTTTTGACACGTGCAATAATAGCTTACTATTACACACATAATTTGCGTGCTATTGGAATACAACGACCGTGATGACAAGAGCAGGAATAGGGCTCCGCCATTTTCTGCAAAAAAAAAAAAGAGAGAGAGAGAGAAGAGGGAAAATAATTGCTACTGAAATGGAAACTTCGATAAAAAAATTAGGCGTTTAAAACAGTCGAAATATCTTGTAGCAACGTTGTCCGCACCGAGATGAATGAAAAAGTCTGTGTTTGCATATATGTATGCTAATCAAGTATTCGGCAAAATTTAATTTACCAAGTTAATCCCTCAAGGGCGCCGCATATCCGCAGGCCCAGAAGTAACAGAACTATAAGGGCGACCATGAAGCTCGCGTTATATGCCGTATCACTTCAACGAGCCAAGCGCTGAACAAGTGTGCAAGATTCCCGCCGAACTGTTCTTACAATAAGATACTAAGCGGTGACCATATCATTTCATTGGCGGAAAGTCTGGGGCAATATTAAAAGCCAACTGTACTTGAGTTCCACATACGTATCGTTAGTATATTTAGAAGTACGACAGTATGGAAAGGCCCTTTTTAGTTATGTTGGAGGGCTTTCAAACGGTGTTCTTAATAAGCATGGTGACAACAGCGACATCCAGACCTTGTTTGAAGTGTGTTTTCTTTTCGTACGTTGGTACAGTGGGCAAAAGTGGAGTAATTTAATAGGATATACCTGTTACCGAACACACTGCAACACATTTGAAGTGTATGATCAGCGCCGATCGTAATCGACGAGGTAGATAAATAAGCGCCGAATTCTTAAATGAGTTCCACACGTTTTTTAAAGTCAATATAGAAAAACTGTAAAGCAGCAATACTTGATGGTTATATTAACCAACTTTATGAGAAACGTTTTTCCGGAATGATACATTTGTTAAGCGTGATCTCTTGCGCTGCAATTAAATGTACGATATTTCGGTGTCGGAGACTGTTCTTCAGATATACGTTACTCGAGAAAAAATTATGCACAGAAAGTTGACAACATATATTGTCTGGGATTGCTGTTTTTTATTTTTATTTTTGTAAATTGGCTTCGAGAAACTGTGACGGCCCTATTTTATTGATACTTTTATATATAGAAATTAATGTAGTTTAGGTTAATTATAATGATTGATTGTAATGAAGGGGCCTTTATTGTCATATGTAACATATTGCCATCCATTTTAACTTCAGTATTGATTGTGAGGGGTCTGTGGGATCCTATGATAGGCAAGTATAAAAACAGTAGAAAATATGACTATTACTAATATTATCACAGAGGTATCGTGTCTGGTATCGTTTTAACCTGTGGAATGTCACAGACTCGAATATGCTAGTAACATTAAGATAATTTTATGTATAATGATTATAGTTTTTGAGAGTGATAATTGCCCGCCGGTCTGGCGACAATAGAGCAGTTGATGAGTGGGCCGTACCACATGCTGTCCGAGAGCGGGGCGCCCGACCTCCCCCTGTCTCCGTGCCATACAATCCTCTCTCTTTCTTAATTTGATTTTAAATAAATACGGAGGCTTCCACAAGGGACGCACGCAATGTTCGGGCCAGGGCTTCGCTCTGATTGGTCGGGGGAACCTACCCGCCCTCATGAGTCCGGTGGGCCGGGAAGGGGACGCCACCCAGGAGGGCAAAGACGCGAGACGCGAGGCACTCGGGAAAAAGTCGCGAGAGAGACGCAATGGAGTCTTAAGACGAGCAGGGTGTGTGTGAGCTCCGGAGGACAGGTGTCTGGATCTTCGTCGTCGGGTTTGTTAGGACGGTGGACAGCGAGCTCGGGGTCACCGGAGTGTGGACTTTTCGGGAGATCGCGGCCGGTACCTGCAACATAATTAACGTCGTGACCGATCAGAAGCCGCCGGAGGAAGCGCCTATTCTTTTCGTCGAAAGAAACTATAAGTATCTACCTCTCGTGACGCAACCCGCAGTGCGTGAGTCCCTTAGGCAGATTTGAAAGGAAACTCTTATGTTATTTTTTTATTTCAATTATAGCTAGCCGGGCATACTACAACATTACTTAATACGAACCCAATCAGCCAACATTAATAACGTAAGATACAGAGCATCGACACCTCTTATTATAACCAAACTCGGGTCACGAACACCATCGCAGGACGTGGCAAAACCTATAATTCTGAACTTATTCTTTTAGTGCTGAGTGATATACCACGCACTCTTAAGCAATCGCTTTTAATTCGTTCTTGTTCGAACGCCAGTATAATTTCCCGACGCTTGTGAATAAAACTGAACGATGATTTTGTGCAATTTGAGCTGATTTTAAGTTTGTCGAATCTGAGGTTTGTCTCCTTTGAAATATATGTCCTCTGGTACTCGAGAAATTACGTCAGCAGTCAGTTTTTTATGCCAGTACTATGTACAGTATGTTTTCTCTGTAGTAAAATTGCTGTTTGTACTAAACTGTGAATTTTGGAAAGCAGCATGACTTCGCTGTGACTCAGTGAGCAACGGAGCGAAACAGAACATTTCTTAAAGTATCCACAACAACCGTACCACAAGAATACTTATTAATATGTTTGTCTGCTGCTAATATAAATGTACATTTAGGTATAACTTATCTAAACACAATTCCAACGAGCAAATATAAATTTGTAGCATGATTGCTGTGGAAATGGTGGTACGATGTATTGCATGATTATAGAGTAATATCATGTGTAATTTTTGATATAACATTTTAGTTACATATTTAAACAGTAGTGATTAATTTCGTGTTATACCAATCTGTTCTTTTTTTTCCGCTCGTTATTAGTGAACATTGATGAATCAACAGATTCACAAGTGAAAAATCTTGCAACTTATTGAAACTGTAGTAATTCCACTGATTTTAATTTATAGTGCAGACAGTACTGTGTACTAAAATGATTAGTAGTTGTTTTGGGGCGATTTGTTACCGCTGACTAAACATTGTTTCTACAGTAGGCCCTATAGTAGTTCGTTCCTTCTACAGAACGTCTTCGGCAATGTATGTTCTTATAACAAATTAGAATTGTAAAACCAATTATCAACAAAGCATACTTTTGGTTTGTCACTGCTCTATTTCTGGTGAGGGGTGAATTGACGTGAGCACGGAGCAGCGTCGGAATAAAGGGGAAGGGGAAACGGGAGATCCCCGAGATAACCTGCCGACCAGTGGCGTCGTACTTTCACATGCGGATCGCCTTGGTTAGGGGGCTAATGCTCTGACCACTGCGCCCACCGCGGCTCTCTTTTAAATCTAGAATTTTTATGTAATTATCGTCTATTTCCTGAGGTGGTTTCATTAACTTTGCATCGTCTACTCTCGGTGAAGTGCGCTATAATTTGTTGTGCTTTATTACAAAAAAATATAATGTAAGATAACAAATTATGTATTTCAAATTTACAAAACAATGGCTTGAAAATATGATAAAACAGTAGTTGCAGCCACTGATTTAGGGTGGAAAGCAGTTTGCACCAACTAGTTACAATGTCTTACATGCACATCTGGAGTTCCTCTTCATGGTCAGCGAAGGTATGTTTTTAGTTCTCAGCGTCTTCTGGTTGTACCTCAAACCACACCAGGCGAGGTGGCGCAATGCTAGCTAACACGCTGGACTCACATTCGGGAGGACCCTGGTTCGATCTCCGGCCATCCTGTTTCCCGAAATCGCTCCAGGCGAATACTGGGATGGTTCCTTAAGGCGCCCGCCTGGTGGCCGTGTATTTGTGTGAGTGAAGCACGGCGCTAAGGGCGATTTTGTCCGGCTTATCTGGCGCGGTATCACCTCTAAAGCAAGACATTGAAACAACTTGCAGTGGTATCGTAGGACACTCGCCTGACTGACACTTTCAGTGGTGACCCCATCTTTTTATTGGTGGAAAGTTTTAAGTAAAGTCCAATACACCTCTCTGTTGTAGTTTCACGCGAATCCCTTCAGTAGTTGTTTAGATATAATAGATTGAAAATACCGTTTTTAGCTCCGAAACGGTCTTTCTAAGTAACGTGATGTTTTGAAACTACTATTCCGATGTCGTTTGAAGTGTTTGTTCTTTTCGTAAATCCACAGATTTGAAGCACGTTTAGTAGTTTCTTAGATAAAAGCGTTCGGCTAGCACGCTGAAACGCTGGTTACAAGGCAGGCAGGCGGGCGCCTTAAAGCTCTGTTTCAGTCGCCATATTGAAATTTATTATTTTTCCCTTTTTGGAATTCTGAGAAGGAAAATGTTGAATCGGCTACTATACCACAAATTATGTTTACCTTGATCTACAATACAAGCATGGTAACAGAGCTAGTAATGTATAGTTTGGTCGCAATTTGTCGGGAAAATTATGACTATAAAATAAATTGCCACACATTGCGGCGTAATTATATGTGAACGGCTAAATCGCAGTGTCTGTAATGTAGCGAAATGTAAATGGAATTTGAGGTATAATCGCATATTTAAACTTTTTCTTCTTAGAATTCCAAAAAAGCGAATATGGTATTCTTGCTATCATCTTCTAAAATTTTTTCCATCACATATATTGACAGTTTGTCAGCAAATGTTGTCGAAGCGTGAATTTTTTTCTGGGCTATACAATTTACTGTAAAGCGAGATCTTCTCGAGCATATCGTACTGACTCGAGTACATTCTACAGCGGGATGTTCTAGCTGGGAATCTTGTTGCACAGGCGTCGTTATCACGGAAGTTCGCAGCAACTAAAGTTTTCTTTTTGTACCTCGCGTAGAATCCTTGCAGCTCTCGTCGTTCACATAAAACATGGTTCGTTTCACCAACACGATGTGCGAAGTTCCGGGAACAAGATTATCGCGAGGTAAAAGTTAAACCGATATCCAATTTGGTGGTTACATCGGCTGGAGAGGCAGAGTTCGATGTTGCACTCGGAAGATCTTTTTCCGTTTTCTTCTTCATTTCCCTCTCTCTCTCTCTCTCTTCCTCCGAGCCTCATTTCCCCTCCTCGTGTTTGTCGTGTATTTTTATAGACCTTTACAAATAGTAACATGCTACATTTGACTCTTTCTTTTATTCGCGTTAACATGTCGTTCAAATGGTCATTAAAATCGGCACATTGGGCAATACTATTTTAATAATTTTATGTAACAAATACAAATATAACTAACACTCCAGACACACCGCGGACCGTGTCGAGTCGATATATAATGAGTCGCTCTCGGATATTTTATTCTGGCACCCACGGGCGTTGAAAGAGCAGGGTCACGCAACTATAAGCTCTTATCGCATAACTCGACACCTCGCTATGGCAGCTCGTCGCGTCGTAGAAGGGGATGTGTAGGCCTACTTGTTACTGCTACAACGAATTGGGAGTTAGGATAGATATACATTTGGTATCGTTTTAGTAAGAAAGAATACTAGTTTCTGCTTAATTGCTAAAAACGATTTACTTAATCGACATAGAATGATTTTCGTTTTTAGTTTTTCAATGATGTCGATATTTTCGATATAAAATCCTGCATTTTCAGTTATTTATTAGAAGCACAAAACATATGTTTTGTATTATAGGCTAACTTTTATCACGAAATCCGTGCAATCTAATTACAATGTAAATTATTTTAAGTCCGTTGGTTAATATTGGGTGTAAGCTCCCGTAACATGCAAATATCGATTTTTGACATACAATTTATGTGTATACTCTTCATACTTAAAATTTCCGATAAGAGATAAGTTAAGTCTCCCATAACTTCTACAAACTTAGTAGAAATGTAAAATAATGAATTTCGCTGTGCAGCAATCTTAATGTAAAGAATGCAGGGAGTTACTTCGGTTCATTTTTTGGGAGCAAGCAAAACTAATTCGGTTACATTCTAAAAGAATCCATAAGTTGATATTTCACATTTACTGAACTGGTTACTTCTCGTATGACACCAAGCTCCTGACGTGGAAAATCCAGCTCCGTTAATAATGTTCTTGAAATGTCTCTTGGTGATGCTCACTCCAGCAATCTGAACTTGATTGACAGATTGACGGATTCATCTGGCTGAGATGTCACATTTGTAAAACATTAGCTTGCAACAGACCCTTGACTCAATTTAGGGTCCGGCCATTCTTAATTTCAGTATTACATGCTTTTCCGTTATCACACTAGGTGGGTTCTGCTATGGTTCTTTATAGGCCGTGGTAAATATTAAAGCATAGCTAATCGTCGTATATCAACCAAACAACCATTTTTTTACAGACATACTTTGTTGATAAAAAATGTTTCTTAGACGTTGAAATAGTCTTATAAAAAGTTGTGGTTTACTAAGCCTATTTTGAAACTTTACATTTTTATTTTATGTTAGTTTAGGTTACCTTACTTAAAGTAACTTAACCTAACGAAAATTGGAAAATTTTAGGGTAAAATAATCTAACCTAAATAACCTAAACTGACGCAACCTAATGAACGAAAAACGGACAATTTGAATGTACGCGAAGAACAATTTTCTTTACATAAGACAACTTGTGCCATTTTCATAAAGATTTTGCATCGATGTACGGTGCCTGTAAAATTAATAGTTTGGCCGGTATACGATGAGTAGCTATTCTAAATATATGCCATGGCCGTCTTTGCTGATTCTTTTCCCGTATCCGGTTCATTCGAACTAATGGTTCCGACTCTATAAAAATTGAATAGTGCTAGATAACTGTTCTAAGTTTTTGAGCAAACAATTTCCTAGAGTACCACAGTAGTGTAATTTCTGGCACCGGGATCATACGTACGAAACTTAGATGTCCTTTAAATAAGTTCGCCACTACATCACTTGGAAAGAAACGTTTTCTTGTAGGTGCCATACTTCGATCAAAATGGGTACAACAGTCTAGTTTGGTTGTCGGTAAGAACCTGTTATAACAATGTGTTTCGTAAATAAAATATTATCTTTGCTCCTTCTACATAACAAATTGTTGTAGGAACAATAATTATCTTTCCGTGCCTACGTGAAAAATATTTGTTTACAAAGTTAGGTCAGACTACACTGTAAGAAATTGTTTGGACCTATATCACACATGCGTATAGGAATCCTGTGAACGTCCATATGGCTGTAGTATACTAAAGTATATTACATTTTACTGCTTATTTTCACTTTTACGTGTGGAGTAAAATAGTAAAACTTTCATATATATATATATACGTAAAGGTGTTGTGTTGACTCTACTGGAAGTGACGTACTAAAAAAACTTACGTTTAACAACAATTTAGTATTGAATTCAGATGTGAAATTTATTAATAATTTTAACC
>PNEQ01021807.1:0-14209 GCA_003012365.1 Medauroidea extradentata | reverse complement strand
TCTTTTCATAGACGCAGATCACTGTTTCCTAGCCGCCACTCCAGACGGCATTATCGGCGATAATGGAATCCTAGAAGTCAAGTGCCCATATTCTGCCAGAAATATGTGTCCTATAGATGCTGCAAAAGAAATGAAGACTTTCTGCTGCACTTTGTCTAATGGGAAACTTCAGCTAAATCGTTCACACGATTATTTTTTTAAAATTCAGGGACAGCTCCATGTTACTGGACGTTCGTGGTGCGACTTCGTTGTGTGGACATTGAGAGGTATTTCCATTGAAAGGATTCCAAGGGATGACGAGTTATGGGAAAGTAAAATGTTCGGGAAACTCTCTCGCTTTTACCATTCCTGTTTATTGCCTGAGCTTGCAGATCCTTGCCGTCCAAGAGGGCATGCGATTCGTGAACCTTCTTACATAACCGATGCACAAAATGCAGCAAAGAAACGCAAGAATTCTTAGAAATAGTAAGTAGATACTGTGATACGTTTCCTTTGTTTTTATTTATGTAATGTGTCATGTATTCTGTTTGCCATTGTATTATGAAATGCTGAGAACAGTTTGTACTATACTTTTATGACTATGTGGAAGTACTATATACTCCCGCGCGTTTGTTCTTTTCTTGTAAATCTGCCCCTAAGAATGTCTTCTTGCGTAAATATTTTTTAAAAAGTTTTTTTTTCGTACGTTACAAACTGGCATCGTTTGAACTGAAGCGAAGAACAATATTATGTTCATAAATATATATGTATTTAATATATACATACATACATACAATTTACTCGTGCTTGAATTATGTAAAAATTTGAAGGTGTCGGTACTGATTTCTAATCCCAGGTAACGCACTATTGTAATTTAGCTCAGTAAAAAAATATGTTTTGCTGAAGATGTCTGGATTGAGCCCAAATTATTCTTGTTTCAGATTTGACTAAAATAATGAACGTTTAAATATGGTGGTGACTAGAACTAGAAGTGCCAGTGATCTGAAAGAACTCTAAAAATACTTAATATTAAAATGTACTTATTGCCGTTTGAAATCAGAAGTAAATGTTCTCTTTAGTTCAGTTTCATTTTTTTGAAAATAACACTATAACTTTAAGAGTTTGATGGTGAGGTCTTAGCATTTTTTTTTTTCAAATTGGCATTCCACCGCTCTGAAACTCAATATGATTTTTTATTTCATTTATGCATACATTATTATAGTAATTCATAAAATAATGTGTTAAGATTCAAATGTTACTATACAATGCCTACCATACTCATAGAAATAATACCGCTTTGGTTTGGCTTTGTAGAATACGCAAGCGTTACACTTACTACTATTTAAATATTTACAAGGACTTATTGTGAACATCACACAGACATTTTTCGAACAGACAAATCACATTTCGAAAAGGGGTAGTGTTACATTCATTGCATGTGATATAGATAATTAAAGGTTTATTTCAGTTCCCTTGATATTAATGTTAAATGTGTAACTATAAATTGATATCTGTGACTTTGTTTGAAAAAATTAAAAAGCTTAATCATTGGTATGGTATATACCATACAACAATTTTTCACCATTATCGATTAAAATAATTGATAGACCCTATAACGTAAAATGTAATAAAATATTTTCCTGTACTTTTTCTTATCTGTTTTCATTTCGTCGAGCGAAATAATGAATGACAGCAGTTTCATGTCCAAGAGAAAATAATTGTGCCTCTGGTTTTTAACCAAACAGCTGATGAACTATATAAATTATTTAGAACTGTACGTTAGTTAACTGTCATATGACCCATAATGGAGTGTAACTACAACCAGATGCACTTTTACTTTTCAAGATATGCCACACACATAAACTCGCTTCGCCTAACTATACAAAATGAACTAGTGCAGTAAAAAATCCTGATAATGTTTGGTGATATGTACATATATATATATATATATATATATATATATATATATATATATATATATATATATATATATATAAAAGCACAGTTATATGTTATATTTTATTTCTGTGTGTGCATTATGTATGAGCATATACTGTATAGGTCTTACATTGGTTTACGACTTGTAATTTTTATCATTTAAATTAAAAAAAAATTTTAAATTGATAATACCAAAAATTGTATAAATATCTTACATGTCCTATGTTGTAACACATTGTAGTTCAATGAGTGTGTAAGTAATATCTAAAAATTAAAAATACAAAATGATGAACACCTATATTGTATCACTGTTCACGAAATTATTAATAGTTTTTTAATCTTCATAAAGTAACTAATAATATTGCCGCATAATTTATAATTTTTTTTGTAACTGCAAAAGTAAAATATTTGCGTCCTTTTCCCAACCTCTCTCTTTTATTATTATTGATTATGTAAACTACTGTACATATCCTGGTACTAAACCTAAAAATAAAAAAATCTTTTCGCGACAAAATCGTGGCCCTAATTATTAGTGACTTAAAGTCTATGGAACACTTTTCGTTCGTAAAAATACCACTTTAAAAACTAAACGTACGAAATTTTTTTAATTCGTAACTCATAAACTGAATTTTGGCAGTTGAACATTTATTTTTCCGTAGAAGACATTTACTTGGCCTTGATAGACTAATTATGGCATACTAAGCTATTGGTACCGTAAAAGTCAAACTAAATTTTAATTAATATCGAAAAAGTATACGAAAAATATTTTTATTTGTTTTATAGGTTGTAAGCCCATACGTTTCCGCATGCGTTTTCATACATTGTAGACAGTGAGTTTTGTTTCACTCGAAGTGTTTGTTTCGTTTGCGTCTGACGCATCCACTTTCTTACACTTCCGTGGCATCCCAAAACAAGCCTAATGACGAAAAGTCCTACTTTCAGACGAAAGCTACTGTATTATTTATTTAATTTCATTGTGACGAGGTTTGTGTCAATGCGGAATATATTTCAGTAGCACTCCGTTACGCGGGACGTGTATTATAATTTGTGAGCCAATGAAAGTGTATTCGACACGCCCTGGAGAAATACCAGCACTTGATAAATTGCCCAGACTGGAGCGAATAATTAGGTTTGAGATGTCAACAGGAGAAATTGCTTCCCACTCAAGGGCACAGAATGTCGCTTTCGCTTAAGTGTGGGGAGAAAATAGATGTTGCCAGACTTTGTACGCGCGAACGTTGTAAATTAAGGTCGGGTGCTTTCAAAGCGACTCCACGGTGTCCTACAAAGCGGCTGCAAAACTGTCATTTGCTGCGATTTTCACCGTTCAAAGGCTCGTGAAAAATAAAATACTGAAATACTAGTACAATGTGCTGCAACAAAAAAAAAAAAAACGGAACTCTTCAAAGAACTTGAAGACATCAAGGCAAGCTCAAAATTTTAGTACGAGTCCTTGTCGATGAAATTGTGCTAACTATCTCATGAATAGTTATTGTTACAATAATGTAGTCTAATACCATACAACAAATCATGGGGTAAACTTGGCTAATTTAACATAAATTATAATTTCGAAGTTTCGTGTTTGTTACTTCACGTTTCAGGACCACTGCATCTGTACTACCAAAACACGTTTACGTAATCTGTTAGGTGAGAGTGAGAGATATTGATCAGCGCTTAACATCGAGGTCTTTAGCGCTGGTGAAGAGTGACGTGAGGTGAGTGTGGAGCAGCGCAGAAACGAAAGGGCGGGGGAAACGGGAGATCCCAGAGAAAACCCGCCGACCAACGGTCCAGCACGATTCCCACATGCGAAAATCCGGGGACCGACCCCGCCGGGAATCGAACCCGGATCGCCTTGGTGGGAGGCGAATGGTCCGACAATTATGCCACCGCGGCCCGTAATCTTCAACGGGATGCTTGTTTGGCAGAACGTCTAAGACATTCTAAAATATCAGAAATTGGCGTTTGTTAAAATAAGAGTAAAATACAAAAAAGTGCCCAAATAACAGTACTGCCAAATAAACAAAAGTCTCCACTTATTGCTAGAGACATGAACTTTTCGCGAAAAGAAATTTGCCTCACTTTGCGTCAGTGACTTGTGTATACGTCTGCAGACTTGCTTCACGGTCAGAGATTGGATGTTTTGACATTCGTGTGTCGTGGGGTTTTACACGCAAGTCACAGACGTGTGGTGTTACAGTAACCTTATTGTGATTGGTACAGTCAAATGAGAAACGTCACAGTTCAAAGGCACGCTGCCAATATCTATGAAGCAGAACTGCAGACGTGCACATAAGGTACTGGAACAAAGTGGGGCAAAATTCTTTTCGCGAAAAGTTCATGTCTCTACTTATTGCATATAAGAAAAATTGTAATAAATAGTTGTCGCAAAAATCCAGTAGCTGAAATGGTCTGGCACAAAAGTTTAATTGTATGTTACAATATTTGCCTCCGCGTTATTTAACAGTTATCCTAAGTTAAACGTTCACATGCAAACGAATACGTGTTTTAAAAGCCAGTAAGCTTAATGAAGAGTGCAAGGTATGCTAAATTAACATTTGGCGGGAAATATTTATGTAGTAATCATCTATAAGAAAAACACTTTGTGCGATAACGCATATTAGGCAAAACTTCTCTAAGATAAATGTCTGTTTAGCACACAGGTATTCGACCAAAAGGTCGTATTGTGTGAAAGTAATATTAAACTACTGTTTATTGTAGGATAAATGACTATACGAGATTGTATTTAGGTAAATACCTACTTAGCCAAATATACAGAATGTCAAGAAACATACGAACAATAGACCTAAGCATACCACGCGAATACTGGGCTGAATTGGAGAAGGAAATGTTACTGGTAAACTGTTATACAATGACATTTTACATGTACAATGCGGCAACATGGCACTGTAGTTAGTTCTCTCTTGCACTCCACAGATATCTTATCTTACTACTAGTGTTCTGACCTACATATTATGGGTGCAGGTTATTCCCTGAGCTGTCTATGCGTGATTCTACGTATACTTGATTGACATTACTTACATAAAGTAATACCTTGGACGCGAAGTACAAGAGAGGACATTCTCCGCGCTATCGAACCACATAGTGCACTTGTTCTCTCGTACGACATTTTGCTACTTACATTTTCGTCTTCAGTTTACCCCAGGGTTCGCATGTTGTGCTTATTATGCGGTGGTTTCTTCACATCCTGTAAAGAGTTTCAGCTCTTTGTACTACACTTTGTGTCCTGTTAGCAATATTTGTTTTTTCACAGTTTCTGCTATCGTCATGTGTGGTGTCTTAATTTATCCTTTGTTTATTAGATTAATAGTTTTTTCTCTTCCGTTTACATTGTTGCTGCTTAATCATTTTCCCTTAGCCTATACTTTTAACAAGATTCTTTTTTTCGTTGTCTATTACTGTATTTTATCATATCATTGTTCCGTTACAAAGATTTATTATTTTACGTCTTTATTTAAAATGGGGAATTAATGGCGTGTTCCTTTCTCTTACACTCAGTCATTAGCATTAAAATACAGTACACAATATCTTACAAATACCAAAGAGTAAACAGATAGTAATAACAATGCATATAACAAATCATCTGTGCTGGCACTACGATGACACATAAGACGCTACATTAAAATAAACGGAAATAGTATTTCATTGTCCAGATTCTTCTTTCAACCAGAGTTGTTTCCTAGTTTTCCTCAAAATAATTTTTGAAATATATTTGTTTATTTTTTTTATTTAGTTGACAATCTGTAGTAAGTTAAGTTCTTCACTTAGTGTACAAATTCGACTACAGAAAACATCAACGTTACCAAATTTTGCTAGTAAGTCTAGTTACTGTGACAAAATCTTAATAAAAAATGAAGTGGTATAATTTATTTTACCTACAGTTAATTATATAAATTAATACTTTATGGCCTGTTGCACAAATGTTAATTTTTTAGACTTTACCAATTTCATACGTAGGTTACCATCTGTTAACATTATTTAAAGTACGCAACCGGGCCTTTACAGCAACTGAGTGCAATTCCTGGCGTTGAGTTTTTTTTTATAGATGGTCTATTATTTTGCACATTCGATTCTTTACTTTGCGTTTCGTGCTTTTACTCTGCGAAAATTGTACCCTTAATATATGTTCAACGTGAGAGCACGTTAACGAAATTAAAGAAATGTTTGCACAGCAATATTCTCGGCAATTATTTTCAGCTACAAGGAGAAGTATCAGGTCGTGGCTGCGTTAATTCGGGGCGCAAATAATTAATTAGTACGGCGAATACCGTCGAAGAAGCATGGACAACGTTGCGAACTAATTACAGAAGTAATTTGTACAACTCGTAAGGCAGTAATGCTAGACGGGAAGCAAAGTTGTCTGTTTTAAGTTTCTGCAGGCAAAATTAGCGCGGAGAAGCCTTCCGTATTCAAGTTGGAACGACTTAGTTGCGTCTCGCTGTTAAAACTAACGACTTAGCGAAAACACTTCCAAAGAGTATACTGAACTATTCCTAGATGCCGAGTTGTAATCAGTTTGGGTGCGTAGTTTATACCCTGTCCCCAGATCGTGCTGAGTTGAACAACATTTTAATGCAGATTCATTCAATTTTAATGCAGGAGACTGGAGATTTCAGTCAGCGTTGTACAGCAAGGTCATGAGAACTGGCGAGTTTGAAGAGAAATAAGCATGGAGAAACGATGTAATACAGGGACACGGTGGAGCAAGAATACCCAGGGTAAACCCTCTGGCCAACGCCAACATCCAACCTGTTTTCACATGCAAACATTTGAGTGCGAAATAACCTGGAATAGAACGTGGATCGCCACGGTGAGGTACGATATGTTCAGTCAATATATCATCGAGACCTGCGTTTACTTCTTAGCGGTACAAACAGAGCGTTAGATCGACCCAGTGTTTATAATATCAACACCTGATTGGCAAAATGACGAGTGTCACATATTTTATCGTTTTGAGTTATTGTGTTCATAATATGCTTCAAACTTTAGGTCACGTTCTGGTAAAAGGACAATTGTATGTATGTTAGGCACTGTGCTCTCTCTCTCTCTCTATATATATATATGTATATATATATGTATATATAAATCTTCTTCGTTTTGGGCTAATGTTATATTTCAATCCTGGAAAACGGGCTAGAGTCCGTAAATATCCTAGGTTATAGCCGTACATGATTTTTAGACAAAAAGTATTTTTGTTTCTGAAAAAAGTAAACTATGTTAATTTATTGTGTCTTGTAACTGTTTTTATTACGTGAAATTCAAACATAATTAAAAATTTTGTGAAACTTTCAAGTAGTTAGCACAAACTGAAAAAGTGACAGTTTACTTACTTATGTTTTAAGGTTATCTAACACAGATAGATGTGTTGCATTCTTGAGTTGACATAATATATCAACAGAAATTTATTCATATGTTTGTTTATGTAGATATACTGTAGTAACCTAGTTAACAAGGGTTGTCTCAAAGAAAACTGTAAGAATGCTAAATATGTGCTAAAGTGTACCCTGAGTTTTTAAGTATGTTTGGACTTTTCTGTCAAGCTCTTCTTATACAAATTTAAACAACTAACAGTTGAAATAATTTAAACTACTGGATGGTACACAGAGGATGTCAACTTTAAAAAAATGACAGAAGTAATTCTCGAATATCAAGTCCGTGAATTACAACACTTCATCCTTTATTACTAACAACTGCGCGCACTTCTAGACTATCAGCACAACTGCTGAAAGCTCAGTGTCACCCTCATAACGCTTTGACACATGCGTTTCAAAAGCATTAATTATTATTTGGTGAATGTGCCGCTTTTGTTTGTAACCGCTGCGAGATAAATATGTGAACAGTAAATATGGAACGCCGTTGTTATTTTTGCCTGTACCGTCAGACTTAAGAAAATTCTGGTATTATGAAGGGCGTTTACTGTTACCACGATGTGATGTTTTCCGTAATGCACAATATAATTTAGCAGCAGTACGTGGATCTTCGCACATTCACTGTGCTGTTCGCGAATGACGACGTGTGTTATTCTGTTCAGTGCACTGCCTTGTGTCAGCGTATTGTCGTCGGTTAGCTTCTAATTCGCATTGACTGATAATGGTAGCATTATGAAACCTGTGTGAATGCTGCTTGAGACTGTCAGACACACACATGGGCCATACGAGTGAACACTTTGACGCACAATACGTGTTATCATTGGCAGTCCTATGCTACTTCAAAACATCTGAAAACACTGGATGGATATCAGGTCCACATATCCAGTCTAAGGCGAGCAATATTTCGGAAATTTCAAATATTTTGTAAGTAAAATTCTCAGGTAGGTGTAATGAAGATCTGGAAGAATGTATCTTTGAACGTATTACAAGGGGGGCGAGCTGCAAAACATATATCTGGCACTCTTCCTCTTTACAAACATAGGTTGCATATAACACCAGATTAATTAAAGACTTAAGGAATTCCTTTGCAAGTTTATGTTGATCAAAATGTTGCCTTTTTCTCATTAAAAATAATTTGAGAGTTTTGTTATTCAAAGATTTTGTTTTTACTACTGTATGTGTTGTGAATTCTTGATTTTGTAGCTTAAAATGTTGTCATATTTTGTATTCGTAAACCTTCAGAGTTTGGAAATGTAAATGAAATTAATTTAAAAGTTTTTTGTCTCCTTGATTTGTTTGCTTAATATGTGTACAGTATTTCACATTCATAACACTGCCAGGTTTAGAAGTGTAAATGTTTTACGTCTCTTGGTTTGGTAGCAAAAATGTTTGTACACAGTATTTCAGATTTAGAAAACTGCAGAGTTATATAAGGTTACTAACAACTTGGAAGTTCTGAAAATCTTTAATTTTGTAGCTCAAAATATGGCTCTATTGTATTTCACATGTGTAAAACTACACAGTTTTTAAATATGAATTCTTCATTGAAAGTTCTGAGACTCCTTGATTTTGTAATATATTGTTGCCATGTTTCACATTAATAAAACTGGAGAGCTTAGAATTGTAAAGGTCTAAAGGTCTTATTAAAATTTGAAAAGATCTTAATTTACAATGAATAGTCACAAGGTTAAATTCTAAATGTTTAAAAGATATTCCGTTACATGAAAACAAAGTATACAAAGAAAAATATTGGCTAATGGCTGGCAAAAAAGGTGAATCCATTTTACACTGACTGGCAAAACCACGAATGTTAAAAACAAAAACTGCAGACAATCTGGAATAAAGACAATGCCCCACATCTCATAATTTAAAATTAACATAAATTAATGCATTTTTGAAGTTGTTTGCACAGTTCATATATACATCACAAACAAACTGGTGTTAATGCACACGTGTGTGTCTATTTTGCATGTATCATATTTTTTATTTCTTGGACATTTCTTTGCTCCTGCTGTTGACTAATGATTTTGTAACATTTGCCCTCTTGCCAATCAGATGACGATATGTAACAACCTGTTGACGTTAAGTGGTTTGCCCAGTCACGAGTCCAGGTTTTGTGAAATATATTAGTACATACCGTATACCCATCACATGGATTCGTTGAAAATGGATTTACTATATAATCGAATATGTGTGTATATATATATATATAGTGAAATTTTCTTTAAGTTGATAAGTAGCCAAAATCACAATCATTTAAATTTTTTTTTAAGAATTTAGTCTACACCACAGTAAAATTATTCCTAAAAAAATGTATGTAACGGTTACACTGTATCTCCACTTTTTGCAGAATTTAAAACTAATGTCCAAAAAAAATAGGAGACATAGGAATCCATAGGTGGCATAAAGGCCCTTCCACACGATCAAATATTGCTTAAATTGTCTATCAAATGTATTGAATTCAATCTCTGTGATGTCGTGTGATGCCATGTTGACGTCAAAGCCGCGGCCATTTTGTCTTTTAATTTATTGAATGTAGGGAATTTCGTCAAAGATTTTCGTTTCGAACATGTTTGAAACATTCTTGAATCAAAATATTTTAGAATGGAGTAGGGGTTTTTCTGACAGTAATAATTAAAATAACATATTAGTTGAGCTCTGTATACGAATTTAACCATATTAAGTATTTAACCGAGCATTTATTCTTTTAAAAATTGTATACGAAATTAATAGGAAGTGTTGTAATAGCTAAACCAAATATTTTTGTGTCATGCAAAGTTATTAGATATTTATAAAATATGTACAGTATTTATTTTGTGCATAATTTATTTAAAAATCGTCTCGTAACTTTTCAAGTGACCTCTTAAAACTTTATTGAATAAAATTTCTTGAACGAACTTGCAATTCAATAAATATTTGATTGTGTGAAAGAGCCTTAACTGCAGCTTTTTCTGGTCTCAAGCAGGGTAACCATGAGTTGATCTAGAACCATTACTTGTAACTAATTTGACGCTTAGTTAAAATCTTGATTCTTGTGATCGTTTGAATGTTACCAGCTTAAATAATGGCATGTGAAGGTAACCTAGCGATTTTTACATTTACCTGACTCTCCGTGTACGTTCTTGCACTAACGCTTGAAGTGTTTAACTGTGTATTCTGATATTTCACCTACATTTTCGATAGCTGTAGTATTAAAAACCTTCAGAGTTGTTTCAACAATAAAATTTGTTCATGTATGTATGCAGAGGATCATTAAACTATAAGTAACATAACTAAATAATGTTTAAATTTATTTATCTATCTGCACTGACACACACAGCGCAAACAGATAGAAATTTGATCTCAGGAGCCCTACTTTTAATCGGAAACTTGGAAAAATATTTTTATTTAATGCCTCGCACATTACAATATCGATGTTTTGAAATGAAATTTAAACACGTAACAATCGTACACTATACATTAGTTAAATAATTTTATAAGGCGATATTTCGAAAGACATCTTGCCTTATTCCGGCATACTTTCGAGATTCCTGTGTTTTTTCATTACATTTGAATGGGCTATATGTTGATGCGTTGTTCTCAGTTCAGCACAACGAAGATTATTCAACTGGTTACAAAACACAGCCAACCCTATAACCTATGTATAAATTTTCACGAGTATACTCGTTCACATATGCCCCGTTTTAAAACAGGAAATTCATAATCAGTTCTGCCCAAGGAGATAATCTAGTACCAATATAAAACAATGACATTTCCTGAGAAGTGCTTGTTGGAATACCGTCTTATTATGACTGGTTCATGATTGCATCATAGATAGAGGCACGAGTATTTCGCGTATCTGTTGTAGGTCAAGCTGGACGTCAATAACGTATACTTTTCTTTCACTTCTGTGATTAAACGAAGGCTGTTTTGACGCACCTTTGACTACAGTGAGCCAGCGGTACGTAAGTAAATAATCCGTGGGGATATCACGTGTTTAACGCTTGTACGCACAGTAAAAACACTAAAGTTGCCACAACAAGATTGTATGATCCATTGCGACGTAACTTTGCCGCAAAGGTATTTAGCTTGCGGTAAAGAAATATTGCCTTACAGCAACGTATAAATGGAAAAAATTAGGTTTTGTGTCACATTTTGTCTTAACATGTTTTCTCTGAAAATAATAGTTTATTTATATCAAAGACAAAAACAACTTCAACATAAAGCTTGTGTAAAAATTCGCTACTACCTTCACAACAAGATTCCAAAATAAATATATTAAAAATAACTCAAATTGTTTTACCATTACTGTAACTATTAAACTACATTTTGTTTCCGGTTAAGTTACTTTTAATGGGCTCATACTTAAAAGAACATGTTGTGGCAATAAAATTGTTTTTACTGAGCATTTGGAAGCCAGCACTGATAATTTTAGGCAATACTCGTGCTGCTAGCCATAAGCCGAAATCTCTCAGAAATTCTGCTGAATTATTTATGAAACATAAAATTTACGTAATTGCTAGACAAATATATTTTGAAATTATAACACGTGTAGTGAAATATAAATGTGTACGTTAAGTGATTATGTTTTACTTAACTTTAAAATTTACGTTTCCATTCTTTATGCTTGTCAGATCGTCTAAACCAGGACGCGGGCGTTTAAAATTTTTATTCCCGCCGTCTGCACTTTCGTCGCGAAAATGAAATTACTCGCGACGTAAGGACGGCTTTGGAATAATAAATCCCCGCTGTTGTTGCGGGCGCTCCCCGAGGAAATACACAAGAGGTCTGCTTGCCTTCTAGCTGTCGCGGCGCCCTGAGGACTAGAACAACATGGTTGGAGATTAAATAGAGTGGATGGAGAGGCGAGAAGAAGAGAAACAAGACACGGAGGATGGCTCACAGGTGTCGGGTCGCGGGTCGATGCTCGGGAACGGGAAGAGTTGAGTTCTAACAAGACAGCCGATCCTTACGTCTGACATCACCCTAGGTAATGGGACGGGTGGAAGAAGACTACTAGGTAAGGGTATGTCAAATGGGTTGGAAGGTCAGTTACGTAATTGCTAGAGGCCCGAGTATTTCGGGGATTTATTTAGCATCAGTCTAGATTTCTCAGTCATACACAGTCTCTAGCAGGATAGTAGCTAATGTATTAGCTAATAACCTCACAAGCAGAGACAACGTGAATTCTCCACAAACTATAGCCTTATTTAGTAGACTACGGCTTGCGGCGCGAACATATAAGCGAAATATACGACTGCCTAGAGCGCCAAGGTGCAAGGGGCGGCAGGGCGGTCGACAGCAAACCTAACCCTTTAAAATTTGACAATACAGGATCATTGAAACTACAATTTTGCACTTGTCTGTTACTATTATTTAATATAAGTATCTACTATCAAAGATAAATAAGCATGCATGATGGCACGATTGGAGTTTACAGTAAGTCGAGATATGTACACTTATTGTTCAATGAGTTAGAAGTATCGATCGACTAGTATCGCGGACGTTTCCAGGCTCGTCAATTTTCGCTAGTTGTTCCAAGAGTGCTATTGTAGTGCCAAAAGCATTTTTATGGGAGTCAGACTCTAGAAGTACGTGAAGTAGTAGATACAATTACTTATAGCATAATTGAGTTTGATGGTTATGGCACATTAGTATTTTTTTCTGACTGTTGAAATGTATTTTCTATGTAAGGTTTTTTTATTTAAAGTGTATTGAAGTTACAAATATATAAATCAAAATTTTTTTCTACTACTTCCTGCGACTAATATATATATATATATATATATATATATATATATATATATATATATATATATATATATATATATATAGCAAACTAAGGGCGCCAAATTACATACCTTGCACCAGCTCTACGTTATTGGTGTTAAACCTAACCTAGAATAATTAATCAGCGAAATACTCGTGCCTTTACTAATAATTTTTGTTCATTTTGTCTTTCAGTTTTTCGTGTACTGTATAAATTTGTATTCCAAATGTATAGAGAAATCCTTTAAAATCCTGTTCTCTAAAACACTATGTGCAGTAAAAACGCTGTTGGAAGATTTGGTAACCATTCTCGTCCTAGCTTAATTTTCAAGTACTCTGCCTACCGAGCCAGAGCCACCTAGAGAGAGAAGCCACACCACGAGGGCTGGAACAGGTTTTGACGTCAGCACCGACCGAGCTCGCAGCGAAGGCGTGTAAATGGGTTAGCAAGACACAAATCTAGTACACGTCATTGCTAACCAACAAACTTCAATAGAATTTTTTTTTCAGACAGAAAGTTTGCTCTTATATTTTCACAATGAATGTTGCGTTCTAAATGATTTTTAAAATACCAGATTTTTTTTTTTCATGTTTTACTAAAACAGAAAACGTAAAATTTTATTTTTCATATTCAGTACTAGAAATTGAGAAATGACCACGGAGCAGTTTTCTTGCGATATTACGAATAAATTTATAATTTTGGTTTGAAAAGAATTATATTAAAAATTGAGGAATAAATAATAATTTGATTTTTAAACTCTACCTTTAGAAGCTTGTTGAGCATAGAACTAGACCGTATCTAGTCATTTAAATTTATCCTACACAAAAAAATTTCACATAAAATAATAAGTTGTATATAGTTAACAGGATAACATCCGTCACTATAATATTAGCCATAAAAATTACATTTGCGTTTTTTAAAAGTAGAATCTGTTTCATTTTACCCTGGTAAATAGTACTGTTGCGTGCCATGTTCCTGGAGGCCAGTGGTCGGCGGCTGTTTCGTAACACCTTGAGGGCTGGCCGATGACTCAAAGCCCGGGTGGCTCATAGTGGGAAACCCGCCTAACCTACGTCATAGATACCTGTCCCAACTGCGTCTTAACCCTTCGAGGGTGGCCTACGTGACTAAAAGCATATCCGAAACATGATGA
>PNEQ01021806.1:0-14210 GCA_003012365.1 Medauroidea extradentata | reverse complement strand
ACAAACCAATTCTCATAAAGCACCTCGGGACTCCCTTAGACCTATACTGACGCCGGGAGATATTCATGTAAACATCCTTTAAATTACGAGAATTAAGTTTAGGTTTATTTTACTTTTAAGCCAAAAGAGTTACTACAATCACACATAAGGAATGAATTTGGAAATTTGTTAAGGGTGGGCCAGGCCAAACACCTTACAGTCCGATGAGAGGCACGAGCCGTAATCAGCGCGCCTCGGTGCCGCAGTCGACCGGGACCTGGCCACTGGGTTCTCCGAAGCTGCTACGTCGTCGATCATCGGGACGATTTCTGCCCATAACTTCCCCTGCTCGCAAAAACCCGACTGACTGTCCCCTCCCTACTCCCCCTCTTCGGGACACTCCTCACCCCTCCCCCATAGCCACCAGCGTTTGCCAAATTAACATAATAACAAAAAATTTAACAGACAATGAACATACTGATATATCGAATATTATTATGAACAAATGAATTATAATGCATAAATATAGCCATAATAACAATAATACCACGAAATATAGAATTAGATCAAATAACAAATTTTAACAATAATATCACAGTAGTTAAATATCGCCCCAAGGGCCCCAATGTTCAAATTCGGTGATTTGTTTCAACATATTTCAGTTCTCTTAACTGGTCCAAGTCAACACTTTTGTGTCATCAGTTTTTTGTTATGGTTTCACAATTTACGAGGCTCGCGCGAGCCCACAATCAAATTTCTCCTGAGACGGCACATCTTAATCCCCCCCCCCCCCCCAAAGATAAATTTGAAAACACATTCTCACCCATTTCTAAAAACACTAAGACATTCACACATCCAAATAATTACAGCAAAATAAACACATCCACATCCAATACCAGTTATCACGGTCGCTCAAGTAACCTGTTACAAACATCCTTAATTTTAAAACATCACCAGATCTCTAGTTACATCTATTCCGTACTAGCTTTTGGGCTACATAGCATAAACATATGATAGTAAAGTACCCCCCACAAAAAACATTTAAAAGAACCAGATTTTAGGGAAGATAGAAATTCGACAAAGCATTAAGCGAAGAATCTCATCACAAGAAAACACAGTGCGTCCAACACAACTAGTACACCAGCTTATCATACATCTCCTTTAAAACAGGTTAACAGCCTTCAATAACCCTGAATGGTTTATCGCCGTTCTTTCCTCAATACATTTCCAATATCACAAACACTTTAAAACAGCAAATATACGTAAAGGCTAATACTTTTCACAGCCATTATCAAAGATGAATCAATAATTATCCTTTTCCCACACAGCATTAGGCAGGGCTATCTTGCTTGTACAATTTAAGTTGGCTAAATGAGCCTTTTTCGTCACATACTTAATTTTCACGTCTTCCAACAACACCGTCACCGGTCCCAGAATTTTTAAAATCTTGAATGGTCCAGCATAGGCCATGGCCAACTTTGACGAGAAATGTTCAGCCTTGTTACTAAGCACGACTTGCCGGCACACCACCACATCACCCACGTTAAATGTATTTTCTCGCCGCCCCCTGTTGTATTTCCGGGCCACGTCTCTCATAGCTTTACACAAATTTTGGTATAATTTGTCCCATCTTTTCTCTAGAACATTTCTATCAGTCTCCTCCACTAAATCAGGTGGAATACCCCAGATATTGAGTAGGGGAGAGGGTAATTAGCGTCCGCACAAAACTTTACTAGGGATGAACCCAGTGGTAGAATGAGGCACCAAATTGAAGGCCAAGTTGAGCTCATTTAGATTTTCATCCCAACTTCTATGATCCTTATGGTGAAAAATGGTCAAGGCTACTTTTACATTTTTATTGACCCGTTCCACAAGATTTGGGCAAGGGTAATAAGGGCTCGTGTTTACGTGTTTCAGACCCCAGGAAAAACACATATCTTTAAACGCACGAGAGCTGAAGTAGGCAGCGTTGTCGGTGACTATCTGCTCCGGTCCTCCAAACAGTTTCCATACCCTATCAGACAGGGCGCGCACTATGTTAACCGCCTTCATGTCACGAAGGGGCAACATGATAACAAACTTGCTAAACCCATCTATTAAAATTAGAATGCAATTATTGCAGTTTCTCGATCGGGGTATAGGCCCAAAAAACCGAGGAAGACAGGCGAAGCAAACAACGACCTGGAATCCCTAATAATTTTGGTTTCTTTCAATCCTTGCACTATACGCCTAAAAACCTTCAATTTAGGAGGGGCACACTAATATGGTTTCATCCTAATCGGTTCTTCACTAGTTAGTTTAATTTTATAAGGTTCTTTAGTGCAGTGACCTAACCTGTTACTTACAACGTCTGAAAATTCATTTAATTATTTACGCAATGTTTCATGCGCATTCCTGTCAATCCACTCATCCTTATCTGATACACTATTGCAGGTGGCATCACACTGAGATACCTTACCCAACTTCACCCCATCACCCTCAGGATCAAATCTAAATGTCAGCTTCATATTATTAAAATTTATCAATGCTCTTGTTTCGGCCAAGAAATCCAATCCTATAATCAAAGGGTTGATCAACCCAGGCACAATCCAAAAGGATTTGGTCCACGAGTAACGACCTATTTTGAAGTGCAAATTCACCCTGGCCCGCACCTTGCAAGTGTCTCCATTTGCCACGCACAACGTGAATCCGTCGCCAACTAACAACTTAGCCTTCAAGTATGGAAATTTCTTTACAAACTCGCTAGCCGTGGTTTGACTAATGAAACAGCTAGCGGCCCCCGTATCTAACAATGCATTTATCGTGCAATGTTTTACCTGAACGGGAACAGTTAACCTATTTCCTAGCCCGCCCGCCTTTCCTATCATGGCGACATGTTCACTTTTTCCCATCTCTTTACAATTCCTTTTCATTTGGCCCGGTTTCCCACAGCCATAGCAGGTTTGTTCTTTTCCACTCGTCCAACAATCACGAGCAAGGTGACCCGGTTTACCACACTTAAAACAATCTAAACTCCAACTGGTGCCCTCCAAGGTTCCTTTGGAAATTTTTTTGCTGCCTCTATTTACCTGCATACCTGGAGCCCCAACCTCACGCCTTTTTACTAACGTAACGTGGCAGTGGTCTCCGTCATGACTTTTTCGCCAGTCCGCGTCATAAAATTTGGCGACATAAGCTCTGTCGTCAACCTCAATAGCCCATTTCCTAAATTCAGATAGAGTTTTAGGAACATCAAAGCCTACACTCAGACTCCGAACCGTCGGCGAGATATTATCATTTAAAATATTTATCAAGTTCCCTTCGGAATAATCAAGGTCTAGCGCTACAGCGCAGTCAGACACGTCACGCATATACTCCAGCACTCGTTCTCCGGGTCTTTGAAAACGTTCAACAAACTGTTTTATTAAGTCAACTTTAACATGTCTCGGGCATAACTCAACCCGGTACATTTATTTGCTAAAGCTTGCAATAACGAAATACTATCAGGAAACACTTTTAAATTTACAACCCGATCCACCTGCTTACAGAAGGTAAGCAATTTAACTTCATCCGAACATCGTAGAACATCTACCGCCTCCAAGGAAGAATGAGCTATTTTTACCATTAAACCTGGCGTTCCCCTCTATGCCCCAGTCTGACCTCAGTCTCCCACGACGGGTGTCTCCGCCATAAACGGTGCTTTCACCACAGCAGACATTTTACGTCGGAGCTCGTCAACGCTGTCACCCTCGTCCACCTCAATACCCGCCGCAACCAAATTTGAGCGGAGGACCTCCTTATTCACCTTATATATCCAGGACGTCATGATCGTCCTGTAACACCAACACACAGCAAACAATAATTGCCCTAACAGGCAGAGTGGCGCAGCCTGAAACTAGCCTTCCCGCCGTGCAGGACCGGCTGCCTTCAAGGTGTGCTGCCCTTTAGCAACCAACAATCAAATACACCTTGTCCCTGCTTCAAAGTAATAGAGCACTCTGTACTGCAGCACATTCTAATGGAGACGCAAAACGCTATCTGTGAATTAGTTCCTTTGCTGTCCATTGCTGCACTGTGGCGACTGGGTACCTAGATACTTGTTCACTCGCCAGCTGCCACGGTGAGGATCTAGACGCATGTCTGCTATGCAACACAGCGTTGCTCGATCGACCGTGCATGCTCATCTCATAGTCAGTCTCGCGGCCAAAGTTTTCAATGCATTTTAACAATTTTTTTTATTTATTTCACAATGGATGGTTTAAACTTATCTACAGAGAATAAGTGTGTACTGCAGCCAGTGATAGTAATTTTTATAGACTTGCATTACAATTTATATTCTGTTTTATCTGTTACTTAGTTATTTCAATCATTTTGTTTATTATTTTGTGAAGGTTTCTAAAAATCCTTTAGTTTAATCGCTGTTTTCATTATTCCAGAGTTCGTTAAATCTGGACTATACTTTGTTGTTGTTATTATTATTATTATTATTATTATTATTATTATTATTATTATTGTTATTAACACAACTAAGTAGGACACTTTTACTTTACAAGGATGTTCGCTGTGGTTCACATGTAGGCCTACATAAAACCCTCTTAAAAATTTTTCTAATTTAGGAGTTTCCCCTGAATAGGTTTGTATTATTTTTATTGTGTCTGTGAAAACTGGTAATTTGACTTGTATGAAGTTTGTCTGGTTAAAAATTTTAAATATTTGTTTCCCGTCAGAAACTTCTTAACAGATTTCTACCATATTTTATTTAGTCTAATGTGCTCATACAATTTAAATTTACCCCTTTTCACAATTTTTTTTTAATTTTGTACCTTTTAGTATGTCTGATTAAAAGTGTGGAGTAGGCAAAGCGTAGCAAGTGTGAGGCATGTTGCTAGTCGATGTAAGAATGTAGAATCTAGCACTTGTGTGGGGCAATGTTCCAGGTGTGCCACCCGTGGTGCCAGAGCTGTCGGGGGATGACGACACCAGCAACTTTGACGACCTTGACAAGGACGAGACACCAGAGGAGAATTTCTCTACTCCCAAGGCTTTTGCTGGGAACCACTTGCCGTTCGTGGGGTTCACGTACTCCAGAGACTACCAGTAGGTGTGGCTTAAAGGTCTGGGCTTCTGCAGACTTGTTGGGCCAACTGTGTGATGTCTTCTACCTTAAGTGTTTCGCTTTAAAAATTGACGTGAGCAAAGGTGCCAGAGTTTGCAATGTACGGATAAACATGTGTACATATATAAACAAGTAGATAATGATTTTAATTTTATTGTATTGGAAGAAACTCAGTTTTTATTAAAACTGCACCCAACTAGAACCAAAACTAAAATATTTCTCTTGAAACTGAATCAGTTTCTAACTTCGAAACGGTCTGTGGACAGAACTTAAACAATGCTGTATTTCTTGCAATTCAAATCCAATTTTAAAAAGTATTATCTTTTTCACACATTTATAATTGCTGTCTTTTTTCAGTCTATTATGTTTTGCAAGTCTATACCGTAGAACTACATGTCCTGTTTGTACACTTTCCTGCAATTTACTACAAGTTTTCCAGGTCACTTGAGAAGTGTAAAAAAGGGTTTCTACTGAATTCAAACAGCTTATCAAATAATATTTATAAACCCGCCCAAGTTATGTTTTGTTGTTCTGTCTACTTTGATGATTTCAGTTGTGCTTCAGCAAGTTACAGAGAGGATACAATCATTATTAAAAATGTTAGATGGCAGTAAATGTGTGTGTGGATTTATCTTTCAGTGGGCATAATAAGAAATACATAACTCGCCAAGTAATATTTGTTATGCACACTAGACCCCCGATTTTACAAACTCTGGATTAACAAAAGTAGCAATTTTATGTATACACTTTCGGAAACCGTCAAAAAATAACAAAAGTATATGAAATAAATAGTAAGAAATTACATTGTGAATGCTTAAAAAATATTCTACTGTATCTAATTAATGGCTGTAAATATGAGTTGTTGAGTTACAACTATTACTTAGTAAGTCATAATACGTAAAACTCTGTTAAGAAGTTTCTGAAGGGACTGAAAAATTCAAACTTATTAACAGGGAAAAACTTCTTAAAAGGGTAAATTTACTATTGTAGTAATGGAAGGGGGTTAATATAATTGAAACTTATTATAGGGGAAAACTTTTTAAGTGGGAACTTCTTAACAGAGTTTTACGTACTGTATGAAAAACAAAAACCAAAAATAGCAAAAATCAATCTTAAAATGTTGTAGTGATGGTTTGAATACTGCTCGCCGCTGATGTCCATGCCAAGCAGGCCTACTTGCCTGAGCTACCGTATTTACCCGAAAATAGTTTGATACATAGTTTTTTCCCAATTTGAGAAATTAAAATGCAGGGGTTTGAACTATAATCGCGGACGTATGAAATCGTCACAGAAATTATGTTTTGGAAACGGCACACCAGTATGCATTATGGCCGCAGCCATAGATTTAAAACTGTGGTGCTAGCAGTCAGCGCGCTCTAATAGACTCATCTTTACTAGTATCTCCAGCTGCTACCTTGGCTTTATTATGCTGTGCCATAATTTTAGAGTCATGCAAGTTGTAGGTTTAGTATTCGTAATGGATTCGGTAGAAAGGCGAGGCACTACACCAAAAATGATGGTGAAAGGATTGCAGCGTAGTTTTGATGCAAACTTCAAAATCATCGTTGCAAATTACGCATCGTGAACGAACAACTGTGTCTTGTGAGGCAGCGCGGGAGTACGTCATCAACTAAGCAAACGTAAGGAACTGCCGATTCGCAGCGACAGAAAAATGAAAACATTTCGCGAAAATCCTTCTAAGGGCAAAAGAAACGAAAATTTTCAAGAAATTGAAAATCTTGAGGTTGTGTGCATAAAAGTAAAGGGTGACGTTATTACGTTGCAGGCTTGGGATATTGCTGATGCAGAGAACTGAACGTTCCTGCGAAGGAATTTAAAGCTAGTTTCGGATGGTGGGTGCGAATGATGCAACTTATTTTTTCTTTGAGGCATTGTTCATCTATAGCTCAACAGATGCCTTCAGACTTTGGAGAAAAATTAGTGACGTTCCAGTTTCATGTTATCAAATTGAGAAAAAAAATTATTTGCTTGGCCAAATGAACAATGCGGACGAAACTGTCGTGTATTGATAATGCCAAGCAATACCACTGGACACAAAAGTACCAGGTATTATACTGTTATTTGTTCAAGGTATTTTCTAAGTAATTAATTGAATTTTTGACTTATATTCTGACGTCATACCTCCTCAGGCCCGAGACCCAAGCCTGAACCGCGGATGTGTGTCATATGACGGTGAGAGGGGGGGAGTGCGATAGCAGCGAGAGTAAGCCTGGAAATAACTACACTGTTTTAATGTAAATTATAATTACAGCAATCTAAAGACAAAAAAATGAGACTACATAGAATTAATCATAATAATTATGTATGGTAAATGTATTTTTGAGTGTAGCCATGAGCGATGCTAGCGCTTCCGGCATGCATCACGTACGGCTAGCGCGCGCACCTCTCACACCAGTTGTTCTCTAGCGTGCAGTGCGGCCGGTTGTGTTTTTGCGAGGGAGCCTACATCTTTGTCTTAAACTGATCGTCGTTCATTCTGTTGCATCGTTACCTCCCTCGCACACACCATTAACGTGACCAGCATTGTATTTTGTTTTGATCCGTTCATATTTATAACACTTAACCACCAGCAGAAGCATTTGGTTAGCGTGACCACGTCGTCATTGGTCACTGCAATTTTTAAGAATTCCAGATTAATTACGTAATTTTCTGTATTAAAGTTAAGTAGAGGAGAATACGGGGAAAGAGTTACGACCAAGTTGCAAGTGTGTGTAAAGTCTAGTGTAATCTTAACACGTGGGTCGAGTAAAAGAGTGAAACTAAGAAGTATCTCGTTACTTCGAGTAGCTAGTTTTTTGTTCCGTTGCAGAGTGTGAGGCGTGCTCCCAGCCTACAGGGAGCGGAAGAGTGTAAGTATCAGCGTCACCATCCTGAGGGGTGCTTCACGGCCCCTATACGCCCTGCGATAACTCGTGTCTCCCTGACTCAGCTGGGGCAATAGTTGAGTGGCACCCATTTGCATTAATACCTACGTAGTTTATCGCCCTCAGGAACCGAACTGTATCAATTCAACCGAAAAAGTTTTTTCTAAACTCAAAACCCAAAAGTAAGGAGTCAAATTATTTTCGGGTAAATACGGTATATTTGTCTCTCTTCAGCGTGGCAAACATGATGTCAAAATGATGTGTTCAATATGTGCACCACAGTCTGACGGGATAAAGTAGATTATATATGTATGCATGCGAATTTTTGTATTACTTTTCAGAGATGTTATAACCCACTGATATTAACATGTTTCAATTAGCATAATAAAAGTGCAACTACTGTTTCATGAAGTATATACAGGACATTTACTTGAAGTAAATGAAAAGTTATTACCTAACATAGTGTACTGTTCTGTTGTGTGCGGTCCAGTGTTAGAAGAAATTATTTTGGTTTTTTTCTGCAGATTACTGAACGGAAAGGGTGCAAAACATCATCAAGCAAATGATGTGGTAAGTGTTTGTATAGCTACTGTTAAATCTACTATGTTCTGGAATTATTTATTGGTACACAGTTGTTTTAAATGTATGTTTGTATGTGGTCAGGTTTTTATTTGAATTGTTCTTTTCTTTTTCATATCGCATTTCTCCTGAAATGTTTATCTCCAGGTTGACATGGTGAGTTGATATTGGTATCGCTGTCTTATTTTCTTCTCTTCTATCGCCACAGTCTGGTTCTACTGAATGTAGTGCATGCCATCAGTTTTGTAGAGAATACTGCTTCATCTTAATTCTTCATAGCTTCACACTCTGCACAGTCTGTGTCGAAGATCATTTAACCACTTACATATTAGTTAGGGCCAAGATCTTACGTTTGTGAAAATTTGATTCCGGTAAAAATTAGAATTCTTATTTTTTGCTATCAGTTCAGTGTATGGACAATTCACAAAACCCTACTTATTATGAAAACCTTTAAAAAAATGTTTATTTAGTTAGAGACATTTTTGAACTACTTGGCTAGTAAGATTACGGTACTTATATATTCAGCTTTTTTATTTTAGCTAGCATGCTGGTTGTAGTGATGTAGATAGCTTGCATGGCGTCTTGTATAATTTACAGCGACACTGCTGATTGAATATAAGTGTGTACTCTTTCAATACAAAGTTATGTTGGAAATTTCGGTTTTATAAAAACCATACGTTTATTTTCTACGAAGAACGTTTTTAGTGTGTGTATGTACCTGGTCTTAGGGTGAATCCATTTTCACTGGTGTGGTAATTTGCTAAGCAATTTATTGCTTTTAAAATTATTTTTTGCAATTTAATTGTTTATTTAGCTTTAAGCATTGCCACTTGCTCAGTGTACAGTTTCAAGTGAACAATTTGAGCTGATTGGTTACATTGTACTCTTTTATTGTTTTGACCCACAGTACATATTAATGTGCAAATACAGTAAAACCTCTTTATAACGACCCCTCACTGTTCCCGAGATTAGGGTCGTTATAAGATTTCGGACCCATTTGGAACCTGTATTTGTCAAAATAGGCAGTTTTCGCATTAAGTCCATGTTCGGTCATCTTAAGCAATAATAAGTCGTACATTTAAACTTAGCTATAAATGAAATTTATGACCAGGCGTCTTTTAGAGAAAAGGCGATAGTGTATTTTATTCTCGGGGCTTTTCTTTTACGCCGTGAACACTTAGAAAGTCACGCGCTGTGAGGTTACGTGCCGTGTCGCTGCTTGCCTGTTATCAGCCGGCCGGGAGGATAGACTACGATGAGGGGGGGAGGTAAGTGCCGGAAATGGCTGCGCACGCATGCACCGATTAGTACCACAGCCACAGCAGCTGTCCTAGTCTGCGCGTCAGCCTGCTCTGCCTTGAGACCGACTGAAAGATAATCGCGGGCGTGCACTGTGACGTTACGTTATCGCTCAGTTAAAATATTAAAGTTACATGTCAATGTGTAAAATATTTTGTTTAGGACAAAGAAAATGTAACGACATGGCCCCCACTTAAAAGTGTAGTGTTAGTTAACAGCATAGTCGTAGCGGTTGTACAAGCAAACGTTGAAATTTATTAAAGAGTACGCAAGGAAAAACAAATCACGAAAAAACTACAAGTAAACTAGTAAAAAACTTACCAGATATAATATCCAACAAACGTGATAAATTAGGCAGATCATTTGTTTACTATTTTCACTGTGTTGATGGGACACTAAACAAACACACAATAAAATAAAAGTCTGACACATTAAATGGCCGAACAACTGTTTCCTATTTTTTTTTTAAGTTCACATCGTACGCCTCAGGTTTTTTACGTTTGCATTGAGTTCTTCCTTCTGCATTGCATTAACGACCTCGTCCCTAATTTTTAAGATCGTAAACGATGTTGATTTCGGGATGGTGAACTCCCGCGCAATCTCTGACTTCGGCTTCTGTGTCCATTCTACTTCCTTGATTATTTCATACTTCTTCAGAAGCGACAAGCCGACTCACTTTCCACTCATTATGGAAATATCGAAAGCCCGTATGAAGATTTAAAAAATGTACGGGTCTTCAAAAATCGTTTACAGATTCAAGCCTAATAATCATAACCAAATCGAAAGCCAAAATAACTGCGTGGGTCGTCAATAATCGTTTACAAACTCAAACCAAATAAATTACCAAATTGAAATCGTGAAAATCAAAGCGTAATGTGTCGTCATAAATCGAAAAACACCAAGAGATATCCAAAAGTCGCGCAATAAAGTTGTTATAATAGAGCAAACAGAGAGTGTGCAGCGTATCTAACAGCAAGCGAGAGAACACTGGCACAGTGGCACGTGAACAAAGGTGAAAAATGCCGAGCGCGCCGGGTATTCACGTGAGGGGAAAGGAAGATAAAAGTACCGTTACAGCTGGAGAGAGGAAGGATGAGTCACCGCTTGCAGCGTGGAGTGGAGTACAGTTCTCACCACTAGAAACGCAACAAGGCACACAAAAACCTATTTTTTGCCGATTTCCTTGAAATTTGAAATTTAAAAAAATAAAAAATCACGGTTTCCCAAAAACTGGTTGTTATAAAATGGGTCGTTATAAAGAGGTTTTACTGTAGTTGTCTCGGTGTGACAAATATTAGTTTGCTTCACTTAACGTTATATGTAACCATTGTACAAGCATGTGCATTTATAAGAATTAAACATTTAAAACTATGATACTCAAATAAAAGTATTTTATGGCATACATGTTCATTCCACAAAAACTACAGTGATAACTTTAAAACTTTCTTTACAATAAACCTCTGTCAACATTAATTGAAACCTTCAGGTTTGTGGAAGTCTGTACAGAAGACTGAATCAGTTTGTGTCAACTTTGTGGGCAAAGTTGTACCAGAATGAGATTCATTCAGTGTAATTTCTTGCAAATTAAATATACAAAATAATGTCAAAAAGTGTGCCGCAGGATATGTTATGTACCAATAAAAAAGTTAAATTTTTTGATATTCACATTGAAAAATCAGCAGTATTCAATTAACACACAATTAAAGCATTGATTTATGTACCACACAGAGGACCACGGTTCTGTAGCTGTCATATTTTCTCCCACCATGACAATCGAATTTAGATTTTCGGTGGAATCGGTCACGAATTGTTCAATGTTTTCACGCTGTGTGAGATATTTATGTATTTATTTGCGTACTATGCCCTCTTGAGTAATTGTTATTGCTAAGTTAGAAACTGAAGCAATTTTTGAAGACAGCCCAGAGGTACAGTATGTAGTTACAAAGTGTGGTGTTGCTGGCTAGGCTGGTAGTGTAAGAGTGATGGTGTATGGTGAGCGCAGATGTCGAGGAATCACGTGGAGGAGGGCAGTGCAGCAACTAGGCAACATGTCAGTCTGCTGGAAGGTGAACTGCAACGAGAGAGACAACTTGTCGAGGCTCTGGAGACCAAGCAGCGTAGTTATCTGTCTCAACTAGATGCTGTAGCGCGCCGCGAGGCCCAGCTGCAGGAGGAGGTCGCGCGCCTTGAGAAGACTCTCGCTATCCTCAGGCACGACCTTAAGGAGGTAACAACCGTCTTGTGTTGTTCTTGTCTAGTTGTGTATCTACCCATATACATACCCATAGAGTTGTTTCCGTGCTATGCCTACACAACTTCTTACATTGCTCACCTTGTGTGTGTGTGTGTGTGTGTAGAAGTTACTCTTTAAGTAACAGGTAAAGGTTTACACTGATAAGACTCCCAAGGTTTAATGTACTGATACTTAGAAACAGGAACCGTTGGTATCATTACACTTGCTAACGCTCACTATTTAATTTTTGAGGCGTATTGTTTTTAGGTACATGTCAGATCCTCATGACCGAACATTATTTCTTCGTAACTTTCAGATTTGTGTGCTGAATTTGTTCATTATGTTTACATTTCCAATCACTCTTTACTCAGTTGTAAATCTATTGATACAGCCATGCTTGATCAGTCTTGCATGTATCGAAGCTTGCTTTGTGCTTATGAAGTTTACTCATAGTACATATGTGCAATCCTTTCAAGATTGAACAACTTTGATGTGATCATCATGCATTTTGGTTCCTGTAGATCAGCGGTCTCAAACTCAGGCTATGAGAAGGGCCGCTTAGTAGTTTCAAAGGAAGTCTAGGGGCCACAATAACATAAAAATATTTTTATTCAACATAAATGTATTTACAAGACAGTTCGGCCTCTCTTGAACTTAACAAATCAAATGAATACGAAAAGATACAAATACTTTTGCTAAAAACAAGAGAGATAAATATTATTTTACAATAGAACTGAAGGAATAAATTATGTTTGTTTGTGAACAGTAAAATCATGTAAATTAAATGCAAATTATAATGCTACCAGGACAGGAAAAAGAACAAAGTGAATATATATATATATATTGCATTTTTTGACTGGAAACTTGAGCTCGCTTTTGTGCCTCCAATGCATCAATATTGGGTATTATGTCTTTCGAACACGCTACCTTCAATACTGAGGATAGGTGACTGTTACTTAATTTGTTTCTTTCAACAGATTTTACTTGATTCATTCGTGAAAATAACTGTTCACATGAGTAAGTGGATCCAAACATTGACAAAACTCTTGCAGCAAGGTTATGGATATTTGCATACTTGTCTTTTGAAACAAACTGGAAAAACTCGAGCAAATTCAAGGAGTTAAATTTATCTTGCAGGGAAGATTCACACTGAAAGTCTATTAACTCAAGTTGCATTTGTTCGGGTGCATTCTCAGCGATGTAGGTAAATGGCGATTTGAATATTTCGAACATGTCCCCCACATCCTTGAAGCACTGAAACCGAATAGTGAAATCCTCTTTTAAGAAAGCAATTTTTTCAGAAAATTCAGCAAAGTTTGCTTCTTTGCCCTCTGTGATTGCAGCTTTAAGAGTGAGAAAATGCGCAGTATTTTTCACCTTGAGTTGAGCTTCCCAAAGACTGAGTTTCTTATGAAATGCGTTCACATTATCAATCATATCAGTTACTAGTTTGTTTTGGCCTTGTAGTTTGATATTCAAATCATTTAAATATCCAGTTATATCTGTACAGAATGCCAGCTCACATAACAATTTGGGATTATCAAAAAGTGTAATGTTTTGATCTTTACTTTCAGGAAACATCTTTATTTCATCTCTCATGCCCCAAAATCGTTGCAACACCTTTCCACAGCTAAGCCACCTGATATGAGAGTGGTATGGTATGTCGTTATGCTCACACCCAATATCTTAAAGAAAAGCAGCAAACTGTCTGTGATTTAAGCTACTGGAGCGAATATAGTTAATAATTTTTACCACTGGCTTCATAACATTTTCAACTTTCAAAACACGACCACACAATGCACCTTGATGGATAATGCAATGGAAATGCACAAATGGAGTACTCAACCCTTCAGCAATTAACTTTCCTTTAATTTTTGCAACAACACCTTTTTTCGCGCCTACCATTGCACCATCTGTGACCAAACTGGTAAATTTTGACCCAGGTAAGTTCTCCTCCTCAAACATTACTTTTATTTTATCAAAAATATCATCACCTTTGGTTGTATCATCCATGGGAATTAATTTAAGCAACTCTTCGGTTACATTCAGGTTTTCGTCTACCCCACGAATAATAACTGCCAACTGAGCAATATCTGTTACGTCTGTACTCTCGTCGATAGCAAGGGAGAAGTACACGAAC
>PNEQ01021805.1:0-12962 GCA_003012365.1 Medauroidea extradentata | reverse complement strand
GGGCACTTTCCTACCAATGGATGGTCGTTTTCGGGGTCCGAGGCACATATTACGTCCACTCGACGTCGCGGGGGCGGCGTCTAGGCGCCGCTACCTCGTCGCGCACGTGGGCGGGTGTGTTCCAATATGCGCAAGCCGCCGGGCTTGATGCGCACGACGGGCTCAGATCAGGGGAGGTCAGGGGCGACCCGCGTCAACCGTATCTACTGTATTGATCCTAATCAAGTTTTATTTCACCACAGTGACTATGATAAACCTTTAGATGAATATTGGAAACCAGTTATTCCAGCTAATATTTCCTACGACATCACTGTTGAAGTTCATCAACTGTTATGCCATTTAGGTTCGTCTAAGTTGTACAAGACCCTGAAGCGCATAATGTATTGGCCTAACATGTTTAAGACAGTTAATGAGGTAACTACTACCTGCGACCTTTGCCAGAAGGCAAAACATCTGCAGGAAAATTTACACGGGGAACTTCAATCCATTCTACCTGCGCAACCGCTACAACTAGTATCAGTTGACATCTTTGGACCATTACCTAATTCTAAGGGAGGAGTAAAATATGTGTTCGTTATGTTAGATATTTTCTCCAAGTATACTAAACTGTATGCTATAGTACAAGCAAATACTAAAACTCTGATAGAAAAGGTCAAATCGTTTATTTCGGAGGTAGGAAAGCCTGTATGCTTACTATCTGATAAAGGTAGCCAGTTTACAAGTGACTCATGGCAAAGAGAATTAAAATTGTTGGATGTTAGACCTACATCGATATCTGTGCGGCATCCCCAGAGTAACCCTGTAGAGCGAAGCATGAGAACTCTTGGTGCAATTCTTCGTATATTGTGTCACGACTCACAACAGAGCTGGCGGGACAAGCTGCCTTTGATAGAGTTTGTTATCAATCACACAGTACACATCACTACAGGTTTTACCCCACGAGAGATACTTACTAATCGCTTTACTGAAGCCATTGACTTAACTAACACTATACCCAAGCTAACTGCAGAACTACCTCAGGAAAATCCAGACAAGTTACGCAAGGATGTGTAAGATCATGTCACCGCAAGATTGTTTTCAGCAGCAGAGAACCGCAAGAAGTATTAAAAATTAAGTAAGAAGAATGAATTTAAAGTAGGAGATTTAGTATTAAGGAGGACCAGTCATATCAGTTCGTTATATGAATAAGTAACTAAGAAATTATTCCTTTTGTTTGAAGGACCCTTAGTTGTAAATGTAGTGATTCAGAAAAATTTTTATGAATTGCAACATCAAGATGGAAGACCAGCAGGTAGATACTTCATTACTCAGTTAAGGCCTTATTTGCAAGCTAAGAAGTGAAACCTTGTCATCTACTGTCTATTATGTTTACTCGAAGAGTTTTGACTCCTATTTTTATTTGTATCACTAAGTGAATTTTTTTTTTAGCAGAAGTTAACTGCATATTATAGTGTGTTCCACTTTATTGCACTGTATTAATTGATATTTAAAGTTTACGAAGAGTGATATGGATTCATCTGTACCAGAGGTAATTTATGTTGTGGATGGCCAATATATATGCATTAGTGTATGGAGTATTATGTTATATCGACGTAGAGGTCGCCAGACAAATGCAGCCAATGAGCCACCACTGAGCTTAAACGATCCACGTATATATATATTTTATTTATGAGAGGCCGTATACAATTCTACCTTTGCTACGATTGCAGAAACTCAACGTAAATATTTTATTTTCCGAACACGTTCACTTAGTTGGATAGCAAGATTTGCTACGAAATTACACTGTTGAACTTCGAGAGTACGACTACCAGACAGGCATATCTTCTAAACCTATTTCCCCTATAAGAGTAATACCTGCAAGCACTTGTTTCAAGAATGAATGAACACTCGGAGTGATTCATTATGGAATGATCTTAACCACATCTGAACTGCACTATAAACTGAACTTTCTGGAAGGTCACTAAATAGTATTGAGTGATATGAGAACAATCCTAACTTTTCCTACATTTGTTTTATAACTAGTAACCTTACTTGCTGTTTGACTGTTTGTCCAAGGAAGGTAGAAGCATGATTAATTCCTTTGTTTTAATTTTATTTTGGAATTTGATGAATTAATACTGCTGAATCTGGTGTTACTCCTTGAGTGTGGCTATGTTTAGATCATGTACATTCCTGATAATTTTCTTATGATATGTAACACTTTACTTCACACGATTTTGCATTTTTTTTTTTTACATTGTGAACATATTGATGTAAACCTTCCTATTGTTCAATGATTTAGTGTTGTTTTAATTAATGTTATTGTTTCTTATTCTGTGTTTATGTGTCATTGTGTTATGTGTTATAATGTATAACTACTATGCATTGTTGCATTGTTTGGTAAGGTAGTTTCTGAGCACTACAGGTCCTAGTGTTGAATAGTAATTTGAGGTAGTATTACCTCTGTAAACAATCACAACCTATAATGTTGTTACAGTCTTCATAATTACACTATTTAGAGTTGAATAGGTAGTGCTCCGTAGGGTTATTGCACTGTCTCTCACTCTGTATTGTGGGCATACGGTGGCAAACATTTGAATTTCGCAGTAGAAGTTCACTACAGTTCCAGTAGAAGAAGTTACCAAATATTATTGTGCTTATAAATATTTTGTAGAATATGAATTTTTTACAACTGAAAAACATTTTCAGACAGAACATTTTGAGTTACGAACACTGTAGTTACACTAGGTGCACTGTTGGGTTGTTACATGATGCGTGTTGTTTTAATAACTGATGGATACATATTTTTTTAAGGCACGTAAAAGACACACATTAAGACAGTGTGTTAAACAAAATGTTAATTATAATACCCGAATACAGTGTGTGTGTTTTTTGTGTGAATTACCCGACTGAACGAGAACACAAAACCGCCACAGCACTATCGAAAACGAGTCAACTACCACATGTCGTGATGGGAGTTATGTAACTGCCAACTTCATAGCAGTAGAGTCACTGTCAACCACACCTGTCGACACTGCAGCCAAATTTCGCCTCCAGCACGCCATGTGCTGCACACGTGTTCTCCAGGGATACTAAAAGGACAGACTCTTTCTACTAGAGAGCGGGATATCTGAATGGGTCATGCAACTTCTGGTTTTTGTGTTACATGGTTTTTGTTTCAGATTCTTCACCGAGTTGCGAAAATGACATGTCAGCCAAAGCTGATGTACATGTTTACTTATTTATTTCAATACATACATGTGTTTTATGAACTTTCTACTATGAAATTATTAGTTGATTTCTTGTTTATTTGTTCAAAATAATTTAATTATTTGATTATGCTTGTGATATTTGTCTGTTAGATTTAAGTTTGAAATTCAATTTAACCGGTGTTATTTCCAAGTTCGTTCAGAATTACCGACCTAAATAATAGTATTACAGCATGTATAACTTTTATTAGTATTATTGCTCCGTGGACACCTCAAGATAGTGAACTTTTTCAATTGAAATTTATAATGTAATTAATGTATTTTATTGCAATTTTACCTTCCATTCAAGATACTAATTAACTAATTTTATTTGTTATTATGTATGTTATGATTAGGAAATCTCTCACTTATCTTATTTATATTCTGCTAATTTATTTTCATGTAAAATTTGTTACTATGATATCAGCTGATTTCAGTACAGTTATGTGTAGTTTCAATTTTTTTTTCTCCAAGCACAGAGGTTTGAAACCTCTAGGCCTGTGCTGTGCCTTTTAAGTTAGCACAAGCAATCTTGCTCCCTTGACTCTCATGATGGAAGTACCAATGGCAGATCCCAACGATGTCCAGGGATTGCATCTACCGCCAACATAATGGTAGAACACCACAGGGAGGGTGTTAGGCAAAACGAAAGTGAAATTCATAGCCATCTTAAGAAGAGGCTTAATGTTGTAATTTTTTTTATAATTAGATTCTTTTAGTGAGCCGCAAGACATCGTGGGACTCCATATTGTAAGATGCACCTACAAATTGAACTTTACTTTAATTGACTGTAAAACTTTTTGTCTCAATCTTCCAACCCAGTGGTATGAGTGCAGAGTCAATTACTCTTATCCACGGTCGTAGAAGAACAGGTCTGGACACTCGCCTACCTAACATTGTATTTTGCTTGACCCCTTTGTTGTTTGGCTGTAGTTCGTCAAGTTACCGAGAATGCCGTACTTTTTGGCATTGTTTTCCGGGCGGTCGGACTCAAACTCCGTCCACTTTTTTCCACTGTTAAATTTATAAAGTAAATAAAGATTGCTGGAGCCTTTTCTTAAATTTGTGAGCGAAGAAAGTATTTCATAAATTGACAAAAAATACGTTTTGATAAATTGTTTATCTTAGCTGAAAGGAAGTGGGCGGAGTTTAGTCTGACCGCCCTAACATCAGCGCCAATAAAACACAATATTCTCGGTAACTTGGTGAACTACAGCCAAACAACAAGACGGTCAAGTTTCCAGGCAAGTGTCCAGACCTACTACGGCCGTGCTCTTATCCGACTGAACTTTGCTAGCCGAGGAACTCAAAATTTTAATTCAAACGTAAGAATACATACACACACATGCACACACACACGCACATATATATAGATACATTTATATATATATATATATATAAATATATCACTGATTTACTAAATATTACGAACCTAAGAAAGAAACAAAAAAAAAATAGATTCAAATTTTGTCAAGGTATGTTTTTGCAATACTGGTGAGTGATTTGGTTACAAAGATTTTCACAAGTAATATTGAAAGCACCTAAATATTCATATATTACCTTTGGCCTGGAATGACTTGAGCTGGAATCACACGACGCAATTTACGGATTGCGCAGCTCTTTGTATGCTATCAGCTGCGCAATAATTGCAATGGAATCTATCTCATTCGCTCCACGTCCACCTTCTACATGGCGCAATTCACAATGCAATATACACGCAATTTTTTCCTTTCCCGCCGAACTATAAGTTGTAGCTAGGCTTACCGTATTAAATTGGAATTATTTTAAATATGTATCAGTGAGTATATTCCTCCAAAAACCAAAACACACATGTTCTATAGCGCTATGGCAAATGCCACTGTTAAGGGCTCCATGGAATGAATATTTAAATTAATAAATAAATAAACACTCTCACATGTTCACTCCAATATTTTTGTTTACGTGTACAGTAAAGCCCGCGTAAACTCTACTTGAAATGGCCAATCACATTTCTTGTTGCACGCAAATTGCAAGGCATTGCACAGAAATATAGAGCTTGTTCTATGCTCACAAATCGCGTCGTCGCTTGCATTGCATGTGATATTCCGAGAATTTTGTGTCCGACATGCAATGCAATTTTAGCAGATTGCAATGAAATCGCGTGTTTATTGCGTCGTGTGATTTTAGCTTTACCAGAAGAATAAATTCTTAATTTGTTTTATTTTATTGGTTGTCCTGGTACATGATTCGTAGGGTATGTTGTGTAAGCTGGGTTCACAATTAAAAACTTAAGAATTATGACGTGTAGCTAAGAGTTGACTTAAGAATTGAAAGTGTGTTTCTAACGTACCGATTCGCAACAGAACTTAACAGGCCGTGTGAGGTCGTGTGGCGTGTGGGCCATTTTATATTTTTCCTTAAGAATTAAGGGAATGAACCAATCACAGCATTCGGGAAGTTAAATAAACATGGCGGACATTTAAATAATATACGTTAAATACGGTGTGGTGTTATATATGATGGATTTGGCATATTATGATCATTTCAGGCTAAAAAATGCAGTTAAGCTTATATTTATTTTTAGTTTAACGACAGAATAGCTGTTTGCAAAGCTTTTAAAAACCCATTTGGCTGGCGAACAACTCGTAGTATAAGTTTCGTATACACGGCATATTATTATTTATAAAAATGTTAATCTGATGTAATGGAAATTCTTACTTAAATAAGAAATATAACATGTTTGTTACATGTACTAGTTTAGACGCTAAACACATTAAAATAACTTGTTTAGAAGCGCTGTCTGAATGAAGTGTTCGGTTGCTCAGAGATAAAGTTATAGTTTGCTAACCCGTAGGTCGATGGTTCAAAACTCACTTGGAGTACATATTTTTAGTAATTTAAATTTGTTAATTTATATTTGCACATTACGAATAAGTGAAATTTTATTGGGTTTATATGTGCAGCCTCGATTGTACGAGAACTGTTATTCAAGTAATGAACATGGAGATGCAATTTTTTATTTCTAACATATTTTTTACATTAGTATTTCATTTATATCATTCCTTGGCATTATTCTCGACGACTGGCGACAAAATATATTGAAGAATCCACAGTAATTTCACGCATTTGAAGAAAGCAGAGTAGTCGGGTTCTTATTGGTTGGAATTAAGAATTAACACAATTATGTACCAGAATAAGACTTTTTTCCGTGTGCGTGATTGACGTTTACTGCATAATTCTTAATTCTTAAGTTTTTAATTGTGAATTACGTATGCTTTAATCTATATTATCATCACTATAGTATTTTTCATCACAATGCTGAATTATAGTAGACAGTTCAATTCTATTCCTGATAAGGCAATAACAAATACTCAATTTCTTAATTCCATGATGTTAGCCATGTATATTAACTGAACATTAGCGATTTCTTTTAAATGCGAACAGTTTCGGCGAACGCTTGCTAACAGCTGGTGACCAATTCAACCTCTAAAATACGGCCTTATAATTTGTTATTGAAATGTTGGTATTGTATCAGGAAAGAAATAAAATAAATAAAGTTTTGTTTACTTTTAGCGCCTGGTTGTTATGGTCGATTATTGACAGCTTATGCTTGATAAACAACATGAACAGTTTTCCAGAGGACTTAAGCGGTCGCATACCAGGATTTTTAGCTAAATTATGGATACTGGTGGACGATCCTAGTACCGATGAAATGATCTCATGGACAGATGTACGTGAGTCGATGTGTTTTGACTTATAAACCCAAATTAAAAACTTTTTTGTGGTGTTACATGCATTCGCTCGCAATAGGGCTGACGCCCGTTGGCAAGTACTCATCCTCTCAATCCTTTCCCCTCAACAAGCGCTCCCTAAACTGCCCCACGGCCTCACTTCTTGCTGTCACCGCATATTCGTGCAACACATTCCACTTCCTCACTATCCTCACGAACATGGACTACCTTCCGCGCTCTGTCCTTCGCTAAGTTTTCTGAATCTACCACTGTTGTTCGACGTATCTCTGTACACATCCATAGCTAACTTTGAGTAACTATCAAGTTTAAGCTGCTCATCATGTACCGGCCAAACTTTTGATTTTAGACACATAGTTTATTAATGAAAAATGTTTCTAGTGACGTTCTAAGTATCCCTACGTAAAAATTTTTTTTGTTAGGTTAGGTTTTTTTTTAAAGTTAGGTTTAAGTTAAAACCTGCCGCACACGATGCAATATTTCGTACTAATTCGCTTACCCTATGTTTACTTATTTCTTTACTGGGTAGGTTACAAGCAGATACACTAGGTGCATTACAAGTTTCTGCTGCACACAATACGAGCTGGGTTACTTGTTTTGTAAAGAGAATTTTCTCCACAACATGAATCTGCCCAAGCGATGAAAACTTGCCGCAGTGACTTCTCATTGCTTCAGACGCAATGGCTGTTACAACGGAATCGGAATCGCGGCACCCTTGCTATATTTTGGAAGAACTTGAGTAGGAACGTTATGCCTTGTGCTTGTGTATATTTTGCCTACTTACGAAATTATTATTGCTAGAACTTACATTCTTTTTTTTTTTTTCAGTCAGTTGGTCTTTACGTCCACTTCTTTCCTTTCGTGTTTCTGAAAAATCACGCCTAAAATGTAAACTGCTCTTTTGTCCAATCATTTCCCCCCATTTTTATGTTTCTCAATACTCGCACGTGCTAAAACTTCTAGTGTTGTTTTGATGAATTCTGATTGACAGCTGCTTAGATATTGTAGTGCAGCTCGCAACAAAAATAGGACGCCAGCAATTAGGCAAATCCAGTACCTAAGCTCGCAAGGCTGCTAGTATCAGGCAAGATTTTGAGTATAGAAGCTAGTAGTCGAACAAGTACGACTCGTAGTACATAATATTGTAAGGAATATTGTATCGTGCGCGGCGGGCTTTAGATTAGGTTAGGATAATTTAAGTTAGGTAACTTTACGTTACCTAACCTAAGGCTAGGTCAGGTTAGGTTACCTAACCTAACCTAAACTAATACTTCGGAGTTAAGGGGCCTCCCAACCTGCCTTTCAAATGTGTTGCAGCGGTTTACGATTATTGTCTTTTTGACAAAACTATGTAACACACATTATATCTAGGCCTATATATCTATGAAAAGAACACACAATTAATACTATGTCGCTATCATTTTAAAAATTCGGCACGTGTATTAGAAACATTATTTTCTGGCCTCTCAAAACAGCCAAAAATGGCTTTTTCAGACTGCAGTATCTTGAAAATTAATAATGAGATTTGAAAAAAATAACTGTAAAAACAAGCATCAGACTTTGAACTACGCTGCTCATAAATAAAATAGTGTGGTCACAGTTTAAAGTCCCTTAGTAAATAGGATAATAGTAGAGCACTGGCTTGAGCGAAGAGGCGATAATACATTACGTACGTCTGTTAGTAGCACTCTTAGTGCTCCTGCTTCACACACACAAACTCTGCCTATCTAGGGAGGCCCCTTAACTCCCTTTAATACTCTACACAACATTCCCAGGGCATTCCTCCCTTTTGAAACCACTTCCTGTATTTGTTTTTTTCTAACATGATACACATTCATGAAGTTGTTAATTCGTACCATACATCTTCCTAAGTTAGCTTTGTTTGTCAGTGATTGGACCGAAGCTAGTTCTTTTCTAGATTTTTTTAAAATCAGTTTGGCATTTATTGTTTGACTACTGTAAATGTGCTGACAGTAGTGTTGGAGAAGAATTACTGCGCTGTTAATAATTATGCTGATAGCACTTTTTTACATTGAGCGAGATAGTGCAGCGACATCACGTACATGCAGTTCCGACCCTGCCTTCTGGTTTATATTTTCAATGGTAGCTCTACAGTATGCAAATGCTGGGATTGATTTGCCAGTATAGTTTGTGGCTTCAGCTTTTCCTGTTCCACTCTGTTTACTTAACGGCTTCTAAAGGGGAAACTGGTGTGGAGGGACTTCGCCAATGCTCTAGAGCAATGTCTTGAGTGCTTGTGAGAATCAGATGATGTGAGGATGGTACCGCAATGGAATGCTGGTTTAGGGCGAGACGGAATTCACTGTATTTGTGTGTGTGTAAGGCACAACATCATGGAGGTTGTTACAGACATGAATGTAACCTAGTATCACCTCTATGTGCAAGCTTTTTCTCACATGCAGTGCTTTACAGTTGTAATCATTATAGGCTAATGTGACTTGAAGCTGTTACCATTCATTCAACTGGTGAATTTGCATAATGCTTGAATCACAGGGTAGTATGATGGACTTGATGCAAATGGAAAACTTGTCTGCCATAGGCCTACTGCATCAAGTCTTCTGTGTCATCAGCTCGTCTGCCTCTACGCTTATTGGTTGACTTGTTACTTTAATTGCATTGTGTCTGTCGTGCTGATGTGATTCCAGCATAACTGGCCTCGTGCCCATAAGAAATGCATTGGGGTCGTGCTGTCGTGTTAAGGTTGTTTCTGTTAACATATGGGCGATTCTGCTTATATAGGGAATGCTGGGTAGGCCTACGTCATGAGCAACAAGGAGACAGTTGAACTGGGGAAGAGCAATGGAGAATGGGGACTGAGTGGCGTGTGTACCTAGAAATGTTGTTTGCATGAGTTTAACAGTTTCAATTTAAACTAAGGTCACAAATTCAGTCTCAAATATGCCGTGTTACCAAAGGTACGAGTGACGTTCCCTTGCGCCCTTTGCTATGATTTTTGCAGACAACTGTTTTTATTACTAAAGAGATTTCTTTGTGTGTTAATGTGATTGTTTGTGAACTGAAAAATTGTTGAACAAAATGGCGACCAAGTCAGCCAGTTGTGTATGTTGAAGATTTCAACAGTCATAGTGTTGTCTGGGGACAACAGGAAGAAGACTAAATGAATGGGTGGATATGTTCAAACTCCCGCTTCTGCACAATGCTGAAGATCCAGGAAGGTTCCAATATGGTAGGTGGCTAAAGAAGTAAGTATTCTTCTGATTTGTGCTTCATATCTAAATCTGGAAATAAGGACATGACACAACGAAAGGTCATCAAGGTTTTTACACACAGCCAGCATAGACCACTTCTTAATTCATTATGGTGTCTGAAATTACATTAGTCACCTCAGTCTCTCAACTGTGTTTGAGTTTTCTTGTGAACTGGGAAATGTTTCAAGAAGGGCTTGATAATACCACTCATTGGCTTCCCCTAATTAGAGGTGATGCCAGGATATGGAAACTGCGTGGGTTTGGAAGTAGTTCATCCTCAGAGAGTCTTAAGAATGCAGTGAGTTAGCCTATATAGTAGCTATCGAGAATCTCATTATGACAACTGTAGATGACCTCTTGAGAGCTCTCAATAAGAACAGAAGAGAAATATGGCATAAAATGATGATGAGATGGGGCTGCTGGGGAAACAGGAAAATGGGAAGATCTCGGTAGGTGAGTCGGACAGAACGTGTGTGACAATGAGGGGAATAGACTGGCTAGAAGGGAGAACTGAGATGAGATGGATAGTGAGGAAAGGGTTGACGGAGGAAGCCACGGGGAGAACCCCTCTGATGATCACAGGGTTGACTGGCAGACGACCAAGGGGCAGGCTACGTTACCAGTTGGTGCTACTACCCGACAAGGATATATTCTCCAGAGACTTGTCAGGGCTAGTCTCCACGCCACAACACATTCAGAATTAAAAAGTACACTAAGCATAGCTAGGGATGGGGTGAGCAGCTATTACTTATATAAAATATGGGGATAATCTCTGTTGTTTACTCACCATAAGAAGTATAAACAACTGAACTGTGCTGAAGGCCAGTACCAGTGGAGCGTGGAGCCCGAACCTCTCAAGTAGGTTATGCAGGAAAAATAGCGCAAGGCTAATTGTGAACATTACAGTAATAAGCTAAGCCCCTGGACATGGCTGCCGGGAGCGGGTGAGGAGCCCCAGGTCAAATTCAAGAAAAAGATTCCTGTAAATGGAGACTTAACTATTGAAAATTAAAAATGGTTAGCACAAAACTGGTGAAGGACACGGAGCAGACTGACACGTCTATCTCCTCTCAGCATCATGCTCCGACTGACTAATGATGTTAGACACACCCCAAGCCAGGCCCGTGAGAGGGTCTGACTTCCCACAGCACAAACTAGTCCATATAAACGCTTAATAAAAAGATACAAAAGTTACATGAGACAAAGTCAGCGCTGGAAAAATAGTGAAAACGTATAGGCCTATAATACATTATCCTTCAGAAATGTCTTATGTTGGATAACAGTTACTATATTACGTCATTATGCATTGGAGGGATTGTATGACATTGTATAGCTGTTGCAACACGGAAGTGACTAAACATTGGCGATTGAATATGAAAGAAAAATATTAAAAAGACTTTTGAAAACATGAAGACAATATGACACTTGAAGGATATTGGAATTTAAATGTATTTTCCATGCATACAGGGCACTGTTGTATTTGTGTTACTTATTTAGGGGCATGATTGAAAAACATACACGTACATAAACTCTAAAGCCATAAAACAAAACACTAAAAATTTACAAAAAAAAAAAAAAAAAACACGCATAGCCATGTCACACATGCTCTCGCCCCCTTTGCTTGGTGGTAAGCAGCGAGGGAGTTTCCTCGAGAATATTCTGCAGTGCAGCATAGAGGCTAAGGGAAGAGGGCATGTTTAGACACATGCCAACAACAACAGGACTCACCTTCACACGTTCTAGTCTAAAAGCCTGGATGCTCTTAAGAAAACTTAGCACAGATCCAAGGTGGTCTAGCACAGTCACACATGTGAATGTTAATACTGTTGCATCCACGCTAATGATGCTAAATATGCTAGCACACACACACACCATAAGATTTAATTTACATAAATAGGTCCCTTATAAAACCACTATAGACTACTCTAGCAATTTATGCAGTGAGGAACTTAGCCAGCGTTAAATTATCGTAAAGATAAATAAAGCTGTTGGCTTTGATTGTATAGCTAGCCTATATTCTGAGTTTCTTAAAACAATTGAATAATTGATTTTTAAAATTTCTTATTTATTAATTTTTCTAGTGAGATTCTGAGAGCTGGACAGGCTAAGATAATTGCCATCCTGAAACCAGGCAAAGACTAAAGAAAGCCAATGATCAATCATCCCCGTCAAACAAGGTGGCTATAAGAAACATCAGGACTGCTGTGACCAAGTCTTAACTGTGAAAACTGTAGTAGAAATGAATTTCAACAAGGTTTCAAGTCCACTGCAGTGTTTGTGATCTATGCAGCCTGTGACACTGAGTGGAGCGAAGGATTGATGTAGACGTTCATTGAAATCATCCCTTGTGTTTCTAGTGCCCTGAGATGGCTTTAAGTGTTCCTGAATGGAAAAGCTAGCAGATAGAGGACTCAGTGGCCTGCTTCAGGAATAAGTTCTGACCTTGATTATGTTTTTCGTAAAAATCCAGTATGCTATTGCTTGTGAACTGTGAGAATGTATTGATGAGAGATCTGATGAAATTTACTGATTACTTCCATAAATGGAGACTTCAGTAAAACTGAACTGTGGTTATCACTGACGCGGGTCGCCCCTGACCTCCCCTGATCTGAGCCCGTCGTGCGCATCAAGCCCGGCGGCTTGCGCATATTGGAACACACCCGCCCACGTGCGCGACGAGGTAGCGGCGCCTAGACGCCGCCCCCGCGACGTCGAGTGGACGTAATATGTGCCTCGGACCTCGAAAACGACCATCCATTGGTAGGAAAGTGCCCCCT
>PNEQ01021804.1:0-12963 GCA_003012365.1 Medauroidea extradentata | reverse complement strand
TATGTTATATCTCATTTCTCCTACTATGTTATATCTCATTTCTCCTACTATGTTATATCTCATTTCTCCTACTATGTTATATCTCATTTCTCCTACTATGTTATATTTCATTTCTCCTACTATGTTATATCTCATTTCTCCTACTATGTTATATCTCATTTCTCCTACTATGTTATATCTCATTTCTCCTACTATGTTATATTTCATTTCTCCTACTATGTTATATTTCATTTCTCCTACTATGTTTTATTTCATTTCTCCTACTATGTTATATTTCATTTCTCCTACTATGTTATATTTCATTTCTCCTACTATGTTATATCTCATTTCTCCTACTATGTTATACACTACATGCTACATTTTCAAATTATATTCACAGTGGTAAATACTCCGCCAAATTTGCATACTGTAGGTAGGGACCTGTACGCTAGAATCCATTATACTACGCATACTCTAGCCCCGACTATTCGTTCAATGTCTGCTGTTGCACTGAGTAGCAGCTAGTTGACTAATAGTCGGAGCTTGAGTATGCATAGTATAATGGATTCTAGCCTGCAGGTCATTGAATTCGCGAAATTTCCCAGTCCCTAACTGTAGGCCTACTTGTTATTGCTGTAAGGCTTTCTATTCAAGTTATAATGTATTTTGTATTATAACTATCTTGTATGTACGTCAACTTACTAAACTTGTGCTTGTACTGTATTGGTTATGCAATGTATATGTTTATAACTGACATAGTAATTTCCCAGGCCTGCTATCGAACAATAAGTAAATAAAATATGAGAGGAGTATGGAGCACAGACGGTATGCAAGGGCGGGGGAAACGTGAGTACCCCGAGCAAACCCGACGGCCAGTGGCAACATCCGCCATGTTTCCCACGTATAGAAATGTGAACCAACCCCCGTTGAGAACCTAGATCAGATCGTAGTGTTTGGAGGCGCATGGTCTGACAACCACATCTTTGGCACAGAATAAATTATGTAATTAGAAGCGACATGGAAAAGCTTTTCCGTTGTTGTTAATATAAAGAATGCCACGTGGATTCTAGTCATGAATTTATGTAACCAATTGTAGTATTTGAGACACTGCACAAAGAAAATAGGTAGTTTTACTCATCAAGTGTATGAGAATATTCCTCAACCTTGTGCAGTAAGCCTGGTTACTGAACATGCTTGGAAATTTCCACACAAACGACTCGGAATTTCGCTCGGGCGTTATACAAGTTAAGACTAAAAAAAACTCGCATCATACTAAATTTCAAATAGATCAGACCAGTAGAATTACTCACAATCACTAAAAAAAAACTAGAGAAGAGCTGATGATCTTTAAACGGCTGAACATATTTCCTAGAATAATAGCTAAGAACACTCTCAACCAAATCAGGTTTCGAACAAAAAAAATGTTATACAAAATCGGTTCACGCGTTCAGAAGCTACGATGCCACACACAGACACACAGATACACAAACAGGCACGTGAAACTTATAACACCCCTCGTCTTGCGTCGGGAGATAAAACAATTACCACAGAGGTCCTGCGCCAGTATTTAATGAAAAATTACATTACCAGTTGTGTATAACTTTCCTTTACAGGCGTGGAGTAATTGTTCCTTCCATGTAGAGGTAATTAGCTTCCATAACATGTTTACAGTGTATAACTAGTCTTAATTTAAATAAACATTTAGCAATGCAAAACACAACGATTCGATGCTCAACATCAGATAATACCTAACTCAAAAATTACATATGAAAGCTTTCTATTCGTTGTCGTTATGCAAGCCCTCGGGGGAGTACAGGCATGTCAACAAAGCCACGTGTAACTAGAGACATTAGTTTATACAAGAAATTCTGTAACCCGTTTGTATCTCAATTAATTTAGTATTTAGTTATGGTAATTGTGACGTTACTTACGTGTCAATTCCCTCGCAGATTATAAAACAGCGCCTAATAAACTTCAGTGCAACCAAACATCCACGAACTCCCGACACCACGACAGACCAAAGAGAAAACGAGACCGATATAAACCACGTCTTGTTATGTCTGTTACTACTTTTACTCCATTTCATATAAGTTTGGAAAAATTTGACAACTTATGGGCAATAATTAGAGGCACGAGTATTTCGCGTATTGATTCAAGGTCAGGTTGAACGCCAATAACCTCTATATAACTGTAACTTCCGTGATGATTAGACGACAGCAGTTTTGACACGCCTTCGGAGAGTGCAATCCAGTAGTAAATAATAAAATAAGTCGTGGGGCTACCCACTTGTACACTTAAAGAGCCAAATGATACTCGACTTTAACCAGTGTTTATATAGAACTGAGAAGTCTAGGCTGTTTCCAGATTAATACGCGAAATACTCGTGCCTATAGCAATAATTTGTAATGTTTTGTTATTTGTGTCACTATACAAGACATATTTTGCAGTACAATGGCTGAAATGGACATCTCAGGTTCAATTTAGAGCTGAAAATGTCTTACACTGTGCAACAAATCACAAAATACTGAAAATTATTGCCCATGAGTTGCTTTTTAAAATTTATCCAAACTTATATGAAACAAGAGTATATTTATGGGCTAGGGTTTTCGCAGTGACTAGAGCACTCGCCTCCCACCGCGGTTCGATTCTCGACGGGGTTGGTCCCCTGGTTTTCGCAAGTGGGAATCGTGCAGGACGACGTCGCTGGTCGGCTAGTTTTCTCGGAGATGTTTCGTATACCACGCCCTTCATCCCGGCGTTCTTCAAACTCGCATCATGTCGCCCCTCAACAACGTTAAACGTCAAATACATCGATGTTGAGCGCTGACCAAAATCTTTATCACCAACGTTAAGGATGTACAAGTGCGATAAAATCATAATTTTACATTTGTATGAAATAGTGTTAGTTATCTAGACGATACTTGTGAGTACAGTTTCCTTTTACAAATCAATTTTAGCTCACATAGTTTTCTCATAACAATGAGTCAAAGTCAAAATAATAAGTCAACTGTGCGAGGTGGCACAGTGGCAAACAAGTTGGACTTGTATACGGGAGGATACGGGTTTAATGCCCGGTTACAGATATCCTGATTTCTGTTTGCCATCGTTTCTGGAAATCACTCCAGGCGAATGCTACGATGGATTCTTTAACGATGGCCATGGCCTATTCCTTGCCCATTTACCCTAAAGTGTCCAGTTATATATTTCTGTATGAAATGACATTGACTGTTGGCGAGACGCTGTGGCACACTAAAATTATTGCAATTTTAGGTCGTGTCTAGCAGTTTTACAGTGAATTTAAATATATATTTACTTAAGTAATAATTTCATATCAACGAATCCCTGCACAGTTTGTCACAAATATATCATTATTTCTGTCCAGTTTTCTCGGGTAGCATTAAACCTCATAGTTTACAGTTTTCCACGTTTTGTTTCCTAAGTATCGTACATTTTGCTATGAAAATAAGCTAATATCTAGCAATCTAATTGCGAAATAACGGGACACTAATACGCAAAACGCCTACAAAGAATTGTGCACCATGTGAGTGTTCTTAGTACAGAACTTTTTCAGAGAATTCCGTTAAAATGTTTTGAGCTTCTTTGCACCAATGTGAAAAAAACTACCTAGCATGATCTTAAACATCCTCATTATAATTGGGAGTGGAATTTAAATGTTGATTATTTATGGCGGTATAGGAAAGCTTATTACTGCTGCTTGAAGAACAAATGTGTCGCATCAACATAGGCAATACTGTAATCTGTGAATTTCTCACCTGTAGCCTGTCTGCCTTCTACTCCGCGACACCATTTGCCTGGCGCACTTCCCTCCTGTGATGACTTAGGGCCGTATTTATATACCTTTTTCGAATGACAACCAACTGCTATCCCCATAAAGAAAGCATTGGTGAGCAGCTGGTTGTCATTCGAATAACGTTTATATAGATACGGCCGTTAGTGTCGCGGTCGTGTAGTACTATAGTACGGTCGTTTTAGGAAGGGACTTTGGCTCCGCTTTGCAAGACCTGCCAATGTCAAGTCACTCCTCGTTGAGAAGGGAAACAATAGTAGATGGGGTCGAGGCGAGTGTGAAACAGTCCTGGTCTCCCTGGACACAACATGCGGCGTTGCCACGACTAAAACTACTGGGACCACACAAAAACAGATATCTACCCTCAGCAGTCATTGTTGTTTGGCTGCATTACGTGAATCAAGAACCACAGTTTAAATTTGCCAGTTTTCACATAGCTCACAAAGAAAGATATCTACCTTTACGTATTATGAAATTTCATAACATGTTGTACAATCATTTACATCACGCATGGAAAAGTAATAATTACAACGTAATTAACTTCGTGCATTATTATTATGGTAATATATCTTTGTTTTTGGATATTCGTATTACTGTTGTCATTGCAATTCCAAGCGCTGATGAAGTTCCGTCATTGCTTGCGAAATTGATAACTGCCCGTTGTTTTATGCGCTTGTTTTCCAATTCTCAACTTAGCGGCCGCAAAACCTTCCGTTTTCCAACTGTGCTACGTTCGGTCATTGTGTGTTAAGAGGAGTCCTCGACTGGCGCATGGACGGCGTTGCAGCGTGTCACGCGCATACATTTTTACGCGAAACCGCTTAACTTATTCATATTATGTTTACCTGCGAAAAGAACACACACTTGAAACCATGCTTCTATTTTTTCAAAAATGCAGCACGCTTGTTAGAAACATGATATTCGGGCCTCTCAAAATGGCTAAAAACCGGTTTTTTAGACTGCTGTAACTCCGAAAATATTACCTGTATTCGTAAAGTGCAAAACGAGAGGCATGCGTTGGTCTTTTACTTCAAACTGTTCAAAAATAAAATATTCGGGCCACCGCTTAAAGTCCCATAGTAAAAAGACTACAACGGAAACCTTGCACGCCAGTTTGGCGCGCTGCGAATAGAGGCGATATGCTTCAGGTCGAGCGTGGGACACTGGCTCTTATCGCTACGCTGTTACCACGCGTCAAAGGTGGAAATTTGACACCGCGAAGAACTTCTCTTAACACTCTACCTCCAGACACGACACAGAACGTGGCAACGCCGCATTTCCCTGCCGTCCCGCCGAGGCCAAGTTTCCGCGGTTGATTACTTCGCGCAACATGCCGTCTCTCTTTCACTGCTCTAGGCGGGGCCAAGTCCATTCCTAGGCCAGCCTGCTAGTAATGAGTTTCTGGTTCACACTACAAACAACTCTTCACAGTGTGTATGGTCAAATGGAGTAGCGAGGAACTTGCCGAAACGCATCTCGAATACGGTAAAATGCTGTGAAGTACATCCGCAGCACGTCGTAGATATGCTGAAAGTTTGTCACACGCACCTTCATTTATGTCAGTTCATCGGAGTTTCCGTGAAACAGGAACGGTACACGCAAGTTACTACAATGTTAGCCGACCTTGACTGAAGATTGAGATCGATGTACTGAACACACCAGCACCGGAGGAATTTATTATGTGTGCAACGTATCACAATCGGCAGTAAGTCGCATTTTTCGCGACACACATTGCATACATTTCGCTACCAGCCATTGCAGACACTCTGATCGGCCTCCAGTATTGTGTTTGGTACCAAAACCAGATTAAGAAAGTACCAGATTTCGGACGTAGAGTCCTATTCACCGAATAAGCATCTTTCACAAGATGAGTGTGCTCACATCAGTTAACTTGCAACAAGAGAATCACACTTCTTTGAAGTTTTGGGTGTAAATCATCGATGTTGTACTAACTGCACCACACATCCTTCCAAGACATCTGTCTGGAGCTGTATATCGGCACGTCTTGGAAGAAGACCTGAGACAACTTCTTGAATGTAAGAGTCGACATAGTACATGCAGGGTTGTGCACCGCCACATTTTAGTACCACAGCAAAGCAATACTTGGATTAAACATGCATGCCTCACTGTACAGGCTAGTCCTGGTATGTTTCAGCATGTTCACCTGTCGTATGTGCGGCACATTTGTGTATTTTTGGAGATGCGTATCTCTTATTTCAAGCATAATATGCTGTAAAACTACGTACTCCTTTCACATTCCAAATATATAAATAATAATATATCGTGAATTAGTTTTATTCCACTACTATATTTCACAATTTACTAACGAGTAATAAGAATGTGTGTCTTGTTTACAAACACGTCATGCCTGACACTCGTACTTGCTGCCTACCTCCCAGGCCACCACAATACTAATTCTAAGGAAACGGTGTGCATTGCAGTTTTTAAATGCGACCTGATTTTATTAAGGCGTACGTGCTGATTAACTACAAGTCATATCCAATCATTTCAAGCCAATGGTCACGAAGTTCCAAGCATGAAGGGGTTGTCAGCTCCTAGTTAAAGTATGACAGGGGGTACTTTTTATAACATAATTTTTTGCTGTTGTCTGTCCCTACACCAGTAGTCTGTATGCGAAAAGTCGTTACTCTATTACATATAACTAAGATTTTATCGTCTCACTACACATTTCCCACCTCTATCTTTGAGGGCGTGTAACTCCGTCATACATCCCAAGAGGCATAATGTATCATTTTCCTTATTTATTTGACCTCAGGAATTTACTCCCGTTGGGTCAGCATAAAGGGCGCAATACCGACTCATCCGTGTATACATACTGTATATTTGTGTGTATAAATACACATCCCTACTTTATATGCGAGCCTTGCCCACCTCGTAAGGTACACCACGAACAGGGTACATACAAGCAGAGACACAGTATGCTGGAGTAAATGTTGATCTGCGGCCAAGTTATAGCACAACACAGCATGTCGCTAGTACACGAGAGCTGCCACTCCGTCATTGCAAGGCGCACGGCCTGGTTACTGCCGCCGTTACATACAGAACGACTTGATCCAGCGCGGGCCTATACGTGGCCCTCTTTGTCGCAGTACGACCGATAAAAGCTGTAAGGTCTGTCGCTAGGGAAACATCTGCAAGGGGTGGGTACAGGGAGAAGGGAGGGACGTGAATATTTTACGCTCAGTGTGGGTCCTGCTGGGCGGCTCGAGGTTTGCGGGACCTAAGGTTGGCGCGGTGTCTGTGTGTTATTAATGTCCCGCAAGAGGGCGCGCGCACGAGAGATCTATGACGGGGTGCAGAGGGAGCGGAGGCGAAAAGTTCACTCCCAGGGGTTACAAAAATGTGGTGGGGTGAGAGGAGTCGTAAAACTGTGCGTAAAGAGCGCGGTCTACAGCAGTTTTCATCACCGTGTTTTTATTTTATATTTGTACCAGATATTTTCTTTCTTATCTTAGACACAACATATGACTAAATTTTGCTTACATAAAATTTTTTTATCTCGCATAGTTTGCACTTAAGGGATCGTCAAAGTCAAAACTTGCATGTTACGGTTTTATGTACGACACTAAAACCAAGTGACATACGGAACTGAAAAAATTCACAATGAATAACGATGTTGTAGACTACAAGTTCACATAAGTTAAACCACAAAAAATATTTCTGTATTTAAAAAAAAATATGGCATTTTTTAAAACTCTATTTTAAATGTCAGCATTTTTATTTAAATACAAAAATAATATTCTTTACTTTTATGTACGAGAAATTGTAACCTGTGACATCTTTATCCCCTGCTAACTTTTCCAGTTGGTTTGAGTGTCGTCCGTAAGGGCGCGGTTCATCGCAGTTTTCAACGTCTTTTTTTATTTTTATATTTATACCAGATATTTTTTGTATTTTTTTAAAGACATAAATGTGATTAAATCTTTTTCTTAAGAAATTTTTGTTTCTCTCATAGTTTTTGCGTAATGAGTCGTAAACGTCAAAATTTGCACTTTACAGTTTTAAGTACGCCACTAAAACCAACTGACATTCCAAACTGGAATAAAAAAATGCACAGTGTATAACAATGTTGTAGGCTGTGATCTGACACATTTAAAAATAAAAATATATATATATTTGTATTTTTAAAAAATTTTTGAAATTTATTAATTTTCACTTCCAAATTCAGCATTTTTTATTAAACACAATTTTTTTTTATATGTATCAAATCATAGCCCACAACGTTGTTATACACTGTGCAATTTTTTTCGGTTTGGTATGTCAGTTGGTTTTAGTGGCGTACATAAAACCGTAAAGAGCACATTTTGACGTTTACGTCTCATTACGCAAGAACTATGAGAGATACAAAAAATTTTATGTAAGCAACATTTAGTCATATTTTGTGTCTAAGATAAGAAAAATAATATCTGGTACAAATATAAAATAAAAACCCGGTGATGAAAATTGCTGTAGACCGCGTCGCAGGCTGCGATGACTCCCAAACAGTGGTAACAACATATCTGATATTTGGTCAATTGTCGCATCGTTTCTCAGCAGTAGCGAAACGTGGGTGTGTTCCGAGTATAGTGGTACCTAGCACATCTCTGAGTTGTCTATCGAACCATTAGACTGGTAGAAGCTAGTAAAATATACAGCCAGGAACATTCAACAGCTGAAGAACGGAATCTACAGTAGCATGAATCTAGTAACCGGAAAGTAATCCTATTGGTTGGTTCCTAAACATATATCAATACTGCGTGGTCATTGTTTATAGTCCGGTCTAATTAACCTTTCCTTGAAACTCGACCTCGATTCGTCTCTGCTCTTCGGATACTTGAGGCTGGGTAGGTAGATTTTCTGAGGCCATGTCTCAATTTAACGAGTACGCTCTCCACTCATTCACATTACTACGAGAGAGAGCTCTCTGGCACTCTCGCTCTCTCCAATTGGGACGATGCACTCTTGTGTTTGTAAACAAACAATACAAAGGTAACATGTGCGTAAATTTCATAGAAACACGTTATAAATACATCAAATATATTTGTAGGCAATTCAAATAATAATTCATAACTTACGCGTCATATTTCAAGCGACGAATAGCTCTTTATAGGGGATGTCGAAATTTTGTTTATTTAAATGTCTATTAGGACTGAAAATGTTTACACGGTTTCTCGCCATAATTAACTGTTCATTGGAGATCATTCATCTATGTATGTATGTATATATCTGTATATATATATATATATATATATATATATATTGAAATATTTGCAATTTGTGACACATTTTTAAATAAGCTGAAGCCATAGATGTTATCAAGATGGCATGCGCCAGAGAGAACGAGAGAGTACAGCGATTGAGCAGTTTCGTTCTTTTCGCTGTACTCTCGCAGATTCGCACTCTCGCCATCAAATTGAGACGACCAGAGAGCACTCTTTCTAACGTCAACACGATCGCGAGAGGGAAAGAGAGAGAAAGTGCGAGAATGCGAGAGAGCACACACTGATTTAATTGAGACACGGACTTAGTCATATGATTTGGTTCGCTCGATCACCAGGTTAAGTCTTAAAAGTCTTCAAACAGTTACCAGTCTCGTCGTAACTTACTGACCGCTTGATAACTCTACTCGAGTTGCTCTTTGAATGCTGAAATTTTCTCCCACCCATTCTAACCTCGAGGTTTAATATAACCGCTTTGGTCTCAAACTGTTCACACGAAGATGTACCGTAAACCGGGGTTACTTTGACCTAGCTGGGTAGCTTTGACAACTCAAAATTTTTGTTTTTATGTTATTTAATGACGAAATTTTCAAGCATTAGCTATAAGAATAAAAGGAATTATTTAAAAAATACTCGGCTCAGATTATCTGTTTATTTACCAGAAAACCCAAAAACTAATATGTTAAATTGTCAAAGTAACCCCGAAAATGGTCAAAGTAACCCCGGTTTACGGTAACTGACACGCTTCGTTTGCTGGGTGGTAACGAATAATGATCTCGGCGATGTGAAACGTCGATGGTCTTCCAAGACTCGCGATGCTGATTGTAGCTTTGAAATGTCTTGCTTCTTCGAGAGATAGAAGATAGTGCCTAATCCTTTAACAGGGTGTGAGCGTACCATACTGAGACATCCCTTTCGTCTATAATGGCACTGATCTAGTCTACATTTTTTGTTCAATTTTGTTATTCACTTTGGAATGAAAGTAACAGCAATGTTCTTCGAAAATTTCGTTCAAGTGTATTAGTTTTGTATAAAAATGGTTTGTCAGAAAAGCTCCGCTAGACAGACTAAGATCTCAAAACCAAAATACATGCGTAAATATTTAAAGAAAAATAATATCAAACATAAATACCAGCACTGTAAAAGATCTGAAACTAGGAATGGTTGCCGCAGTAAATAGTAGACAACAGTTAATTACTATAAGCGGAACAAGTCCAGTTTTGACAGCAAAATAGCTGTGTTCGAAACCGAACACGAAACATATACTGAAATCAAATACATCAAATTCCTGAGCGAGGTTAATTCTCCTACGGGTTGGAAAAAAAATGCTTTCTTATGAGAGAGTTTGGCACAGGGAAAAATTCTGCCGCTAGTTTCGCTTCAATCAACGGGTCTAATAAAATAAGAAACAATTGTAAAATTAAACTAAACTAGGTTCGGTAAAGAGAGAAGTCATTAAATGTAATTTTAAAGTAAAAAAAACTATTTTGGTTTTCAAATGAACAACTTCATGTAACTTAAAATTCACGGGAACTCTGTGATTGGTTAAGTTTACACTTCTGATCGATACCAGCTCTTAAGCGGTAGAAATTATCCCTGTGCCAAACTTTTAACATTTGTATTTCCAACCTGTAGTACAATTAACCCTACCTGAAGGTAAAAAAATTACCTTAACTGTCTTAGATATCAAATTCCATATCGATAGAATACTACAAAACACACAGTTCTAGATAAATGAGTTTACAACCAGCATCAAAAAGTGAAACATGCAAAGATTTCATAAAATTCATCAACTAGATGAAGCTTTTCGTATGCATACCACGTATAAATTGCTCACGTTCCTGTTAAAAAAAAAAAATGTGGCTCTCCCCTGGTTGCCAACATCCCAACTCGCATAAGAAATAATTTTACTTCTGAAGACTGGTGGAACAAATGTGTGTATACCAGTGATATTATGATTGGTTACTATTTCAAATCCTGGAAAGTATAAACCTGTTCCGAAATCCGGGTATACCAAATAAAGAACTAAAAAAAAAAAAAAAAAAAAAAAAGTTCCCGTATTTGCTATATAACAAATTTTATTCCATATTTCACCAATAGCAACTTCCAGTAAAAATAAAAATGAATAAATAATCTCTCTTTGTTGCAGATACAAAAATTCCAACCATAGATAATCAGAAACGTATGTGTTTTAATAGGATTATGCACCTATTGTAAGAACAATGTTATATCACGCGTGTTAATTTTTTTTACGTGATACTGTTAAATTTGTTCCAAATACGTTTATTTTTGTAAACATACGTTTTAACCCATGCTTTTATAACTTTTAAAATTCAGCACGCTTACTAGAAACACGCTTTTGGGGCTACTCAAAACGACAAAAAAACTTTTTTTTCGTTAAACTGATTCCACAACACTACCATGATACATAAAACAGAAAAGTAGCTGACGCGCGTTTTTTTTACCACTATCTATCTAGAAATTTAATTGTATACAACCACTGAAATGTTTCACAGAAAGTAAAACTAATACAAAAACACTGCCTACATATTTATTGTTTCACGTGAGGAGTGATTAGGATCTTGTTGAGCGTGGCAGCGTGTCCTTTATCACTCCCCTGTTTCTTCACCTCAAACGGGGCCAGTAACAACCAATGCTAGTGGCAGTAACTTTATTTAGGTTGGATTATCGATAAAGAAGTTATTATTAAGCTGTAGTATCCCCTCTCCCTCGAGGTACGGTTCCGTATTTCTTATCTAAGAAGTGAAGATCCAAATTAATTTTTAAATCTTATAAGATAAATTAAAAACACCCACACGTGGCACTGATTGGAACAATTTAAACCCGTGGAAATTTGTAAGCAAATGACTTCGCAAAACATTTTCACAGTCATTCTGATCCTTGATATAATACGTAGACCTAAAACATACCGTTAATACTCGCCTGAAGCCGAATATTCCAGCGTAACTGCGCGAGTGCTTTCCAATAATAAAACTTCTTTTAAAATACCAACGACGTTTCTACGTTTGTCAAAGGCCAGCGTTCCAAACAAAATTTCGTATTGGAGTACTTACGGCAAATAAAGTCTGGCATTATGATGAGGCGGAGGAAGCAGAAGGAAGAAAAGTAGCTCAAGATGAAAATAAATCTTAAAATCTCTGCATAGAGAAAGAAGCACAAGGGAACAAAAGGGCCTCGCAAAGAGCAACGACTTTTGACTTGTAGGAAATTAGTTGCTCACTTTACTGACGATGCTGGTTTTTGCTGACGTTAGTTTCTCATGGACGAGTTTGGCAAGGGAAAAATTCTTCCGCCAGGTGCGCTGGTGTCGGTGAGGTGGCTACGAACTTTGCCGAAGTAGGTACCGAGGATTCACGAATTGCACGTCATTAACGTTAATCCCTGTGGAAAACAATCTGTTGCGCTGCGTTTAAATAGTGAACTGAACTATAAGTGCCTGCATCCAGAAAGTTAACTGAGCTAATTGCCTGAAAGCAATCAATCTAAACGTGATAATCGTCGAGAATCTTGTTAATGTGAACGCGAAAATGTCATAAACGCAAAATTTCACAATGTCGTAAACAAAGCCTTCGAAATGGCGTCCTCGGAAGTTGAAACTGACTAGTGAAACAACCATGTTGTTACATTCGTGAATCCTCGATACCGACCTCGGGAAAGTTCGTTGCCCCCTTACCAATAGCAGCGCAACGGCGATAGATTTTTTTCCCTTGCCAAACTAATAGAATTAACTTTGTCTGATCAAAATTTAAATGTTTAATTTCACAGTTTATGTCTGCTACGAGCCACTGGGAGAATAATGCTAACGTACGTTACGTTTGGGGCGGGATAAATTTCAACAACAGTGTTGTTAAGACTAAACATTTCGGATTATGCCGTCTTTGATATATATATATATATATATATATATATATATATATATATATATATATATATATA
>PNEQ01021803.1:0-14208 GCA_003012365.1 Medauroidea extradentata | reverse complement strand
GTCTATGAGGGGACTGAATTGTTGCGTCGTGTGTCTATGAGGGGACTGAATTGTTGCGCCGTGGAAGCTAAGTTCTCCCGGGTTTTCCTGCCAGTGGTGTATTTGAGGTTAAGGTAAGTGGACTTTACAACTAGTCCACAGCGAGGTCAATACAGACAGTTACGCACAACCTGGTACAATGACAGCAGCTGGGAGAAGAGTCGGCCACGGTCTTTGTTATCGAACAAACGAGGCATTTACCGGGAGCGATTTAGCAAAATCATGGAAAGCCAAAATCAGGTTGGCCGGAGCCGGGGATCGAACCCGGGACCTTCTGAAAGCGAACACATCGTGTTACCGATGTGCCTCCTCGCTCGGTTATGTGTGTATTTGAAGAATTGTCTGTACTGTTGTCACTTTGAAGAGGCAACATATCCTGACGTAGCCTAAAATATCCAATCCGTACATGAAATAAAATAGCCTAACAAACTTGAAGGGCTTCCCTTTTCCCTTACTATTGGCAATTATTCAGACGACCCATAAAATAAGTCGTTATTCCCCCCAGGTCCTCAATTATTCCGACTACCCTTCAAATACATCACTGGTAGGAAAATCTTGTAGGACTGTCCTTCCAAGGTTCAACAAATCAGTTGTCCCTCCCTTTGTAACTACACACTGTCACCAGTTTCTCTCTGAATGCTAGCAGTTTCCATTGGAATGCAGAACGTATTGAGTCAATTACGATGCTAAAATTAACTTCCTTGATATTTCTACAAACTTACAAATTACATCACAATTCCCGACTTTTCACTAAGTAAATATGTTTAGTAGTTACAATTCTTAATATGATTATTTCCAAACTACAATACTCTCTAGTAATCGTCATATCTAAAACCTTTAATTAAAAACCATTGATTTTTGGTGCAAAGAATTATGCAACAATTTGTTTTACTGCCTTACCGCGGCAATTCTGCTTCATGGTCAGTGATTGGTAGGTTACCAGATGCTGTCAGTGAGATGTAAGACACAAGTGGTCCAAATTGTATGTATGACATTGCATGAAAATGCTGGACATCCTAAACTTTATGCATATTATACCTCATATTCGTAAACATTTTAATACTCATAGTAGACTATGTTAATCATAACGAACCAATACAAATTAACGCATATTGTTCTGTGTAAACCAAGCTGTTTTCAAATTTGTTCATCTTTCACCAGATTTATCCTTTTTTTTTTTTTTTAAGGAAGCTGATTTTATTAAAACAATCCAGCTTTTGTTATTATATCTAAATATAAAACTCGGAACAGCTTTAAACTATTAGTAACATTACATATAATCTTCTGGCTGTCTGCCGGTATTGTCGTGCGTCTTTTCGTTTTGCATCTCTGAAGACAATCTAACTTCAAAATCTTGCACTGTTCATAATTTTGTAATATAGTTGGATGAGGAATCTAAAACATCACTAAATTATAATTTTCTCTTCGGCATTATTTTGTTACATTTTTTGCAAAATGTGTTTCAAAAGCCTATAAAGTCCCTGCTATAGAATTTACAACAAAAACTTCAGCCCACAAATAGCCCAACATACAATCACAATCACTATTACTGATCGAATACTGCCGTTGTAATGACTTGCGTTAATCGAACATTAAAAAGTGTTTGTATCGCACAGTGGCCGTGTAAGAAAATAACATTGCATTTCGAAACGTAAAATGTAGGGGATATTGATTATTTGAATATTCCTCCCGCAACTCCGGACAAAGGTTTGTAATATAGGACATGTCCGGGATTTTCCGAGAGTCTGGTAACCCTAATGATTGGATGTTTGTAAGTCTCAGTGTGTCGGGGTTCTACCCGCTAATCACAGACGTGTGATGACGCAATAACCTCTGATCTTGCCTCTATTAGCGCTCTTACTTGTGATCAGAGATGACGTTTAGAGTCGCGTAAATTTCGCGGGTTCAACAACCTGCCGGTTAGTTTCCACAGTCCTGTGTTCACTATGTCCTCAGCTACTTGTACAATGGATGTTGCTCCTGTCAGTGGCCGGTCGTGCATCTGATAAGGTAGAACCGGAATCAGAGAGTGTTTTATTGCACGTTTGTTATTGGTTGGGAGTCTTCAAGGACAAGTCAAGTAAACAGTAACCCAATCACTGAAGTAACTAGTATGTACAGGACTTTGAAATCTAACGTCTCTTAAAATGAATCCGCGAAATTTCCGGGTACCTAAATCGCGAAAAATTTTGTGTGCCAACGTAGCCTTGGAAACACTGTAGTTTCTCAGAGCGTGTATTATTGGTAGGGAGGGGGTCCTTGATTTTCAAGAATATAATGTTGCCTCACTTTGTTTCACTGCAGTCGTACTTCATGGTTATTGGCAACGTATCTTTGTGAAGTGATGTCTCTCATTTGACTTTGCCAATCACAATAACGTTACTACAACTTCACAAGTCTGTGATTTGCCAGTAAAACACCAAGACACGTCACAGCTAAGACGTCCAATCACTGATTATGTAGCTGAGCATCAGATGTGCACGTAAGTCTCTGAAACAAAGGGCAGCGAAATTCTTTTCGCGAAAATTAAGAGTCTCAAATGATTGGGTGATGCACGTTTGAAACTCCGTAGCTGTCTGTAGACCAATAACAGGCAGCAAATATTACAATATTGGGAATCTTGCTGGCTCAGTCAAAAAGTGTAAACACTACACGTACAGGGAATACCAAGTGAGCCATTGTTAAGCTGACTGTATGATGAAACCCAGTAAACAGTCAAGTTTTCCCGCGATAAACCATCATCTCTACTTATGATCTATTGATGTTGAATGATCTGAAGTACGTGTATTCGGTTTCGCTGCGGGCATTTTCCATTAGACGCGCGGGGGTGTTTGACAGTTATGACGTGTTTATATCATCATTCTGTGGTTCTGTATAGTGCAGAGTGTGTTTATACGTGTAGGAAGTTGAGTGGGAGCGATGTGGACTCTCACGTCCAACTGCGCCGTCACCTCAACTATGATAACAACTGGACGCTTTTATACTCAGGCGTTAAGTCAACATGAACTTAATTCATCCTGCTTTTTAATACTAAACACAAGGAGTACAACTAAGGTCCCTATAGTTTTGTAACTTTAGGAGTGGTTCTTAGAACGGTAATTGTTCAGTAAGTGTAATATTGTTTTATCTTACTCGTCCAGCCTCTCTTCCACTGGAATCTGAGAAGGTGTCGTGGAGTTGACTGCTGGAATCTGCAGTCTAGAATCACCGGAAGTGAACCAGGAAGTTAGAAACATTTTAAAACTCTTTTCCACTCTACAAATTGGATTATATCAGGGTGGCCACTCATTGCAACAAAGAAAATTCCCTGATTTTTCCCTGATTTCCCTGATAGAAAACCAAAAATTTCCATGATTTTTGCAAGTATGAAAAGAATATTTTGGCATTTCATTCAACACATTTTCCTATCAAGATAAATATTTTAAGACATTTTTGACACTACTGCCAGTGAACTTGACAAAACATTCATCAGAAATAACTACGAACTTGACAAAGGAGTATAATTACACCTACTAACTGGTTTTCGCATGTACGCGGACCTGTTACCTGAGCCAGTAAGAATCCCGCTATTGTAATATTTGATGCCTGTTATTGGTCTGCAGACAGCTATGTTCTGTCAGACGTACATAATCCAATCGTACATGTCACAAGAAACTACAGTATTGTCAAGGGTATGTTGGCACAAAACATTTTCGCGATATACCATCATCTTTACGTATTAGGTAGGTCCGCATTTTGCGTTTTGCTCTGTGTGTTTTAAAATAATTTTCACTTAGCGCGCGAGATAGTTTTGTCGCTGTCGTATTGTTGATTTAAAATTATTAATTATTGACGGAAATCGCGGTTTTGTCCATACTTCGGATTACGTTTATTTTAACACAGCGTGTGAAAATAAATTGTTTATAAATTTTAAGATTTTGTAGGCAATACTCGTTTTATTATGCAGTAGGCGGAATCTTGTTTCCTAGCAACACTGACTTATTTAATTTTGGTTTTAAATAACACTCCTGTTTTTGATGAAGCGAAGTCTCATTCAGATATGAATCTAGTGGATGTAGTTAAGAAGAATGGCATTATCTTGTTTTGCCGTCCATCCAACTGCACCCACGAGCTACAGCCACTGGATAAATCTGTATTTGGGCCTTCCCAAGAATATTGGGACCAAGTGGTTATTAATTTTTGGGTCTCACATGACGATAAAACCATGAACAGAGTAAGATATGGATTGATTTTTACCGAAGTATGAACGAAAGCAATGAGCCCTGTCAATTTAATTGCTGACTTTAGATGGACTGGGATGTCCCTTACGATTGCAACATCCTTCCTGAAGTTTCCTTCGCACCGTTTGACCTGACACACCGAACCAGAAGTACCTGTTGTTGGTGAAGTAACAGCTGACAGTTTACGTACCTTACAATCAATGCCAGTTCTGACAGTGGACCATCTTAACGCGGAGTGTTGAATACTTCTCTAAACAATAATGTAACATTCAAAGATATACTTGCAACACTAACATTGCATAAAGTAGCAACAACACAAATACAATAGGCAATAAATTCACGAGCCCAAAATGTTGTAAATATTTTGTTTCAAACTGAACGATCGAGAGTTTCAGGATTTTTTTTCAGAGAAGACTGAGGCAGAGGAGTGAACAAAACGAAGCTCATCTTATCGAATCTCAACAACCACGAGTCGCATAGATTCTCAGGCTGAAAGTAGTGGGATGACGCAACATTGTCGTGCAAAGAACGATTTGTCACTGCAAAAAACACCAAGTGATAAGACATGAGATTCTGCTCAGAATGCTAAATTTATTGTAAGGAAATATATGTAGGCATGATAAATTCGATAAAGACCTATTTATCTTCCTTAATTGGGATGATTTGTGAAATTGTTAATTCCCTTGACTTGAATTATTTACAATAATTAAACCTAAATGAAAAGCAAACTATGCAAGTTACCTGCTTGAACTTCATATTTTATGTTTGTAAGTAAAAACTCCTACTTCTAACGTTTGTAGCAGACACAAAACTTTCAATTTTCTCACGTAAGGATGTTTTTATCTTTAATTTCAAAATGTGGTTTTATTTTCATATACTTAGTCATTCTTGAAAGGCAACTTATGAGAGGGTATATTGTTTTGGCTATTTTTAGTGTTAAAGAACGTTTGTTTAGTATAACTGTGTATAACTAACACAGTTTACAGGTTTGTAATTTACGTTTCTAAGTTATTATTATTTTATTTTATTCGAAGTGTTTAAGATAATTGTTGTAGGCTATTTTGTGTATAAAACTAACTTTATCTGTCAAGTACTACTTCTATTTAAGTTAATGGCCTTATTAAGCACCATGTCTTGGCCTTATCTGAAATCTAACCTATAGTCTTTAATAAGGCCGTATGAAGTGCTTTCATATTTTATATTACAGGTCAGAAAATAATGATACTTGTGTTCTGGTTTGTTTGTCTGGGAGTGTATTATTAAGGCTACACTGTAGAAAAATCTACAATATTTTACATACTTTAAAAAATTGTCAAAACGTGGCCTTAATTGGCGTCTAAACTATATATATATATATTTATTTATATATATATATACAGTACACACACATACATATATGCATGCAGCACCAGCATAGTGAACATTTGTGATACTTGTAATTAAAACTTAATTTTGACAACACGAGTGTTTCACTCATTACCGATCGCACATTTTCTGTTAATTAATACCAACACTTATTGGGTTTTGAAATGAAAGGAGTATATTTTTTTGATTCTGTGTTTCTTGTAGTACATCTAAACGTTTCTGTAAACGGTTTTTGACTTTTAAATTTATGTTCCTATGCGTGTGTAAGCTACTGAAAAACTAGTTGGCTGAATCCACAAATTAATCTGTGACTACACGTTCTAATAGGTTTGAAAGAAAGTTGTAGACTATCAGCTCCAGTGTCTCATATGATTTCCGTTACTTACGGCAGGCCTAAGTGTAATTCCTCCTTTATCCCACCACGGGTATGAATATAGGTCTGTGTCTGTTAGGTTCAAGTTCAGTTTTGTAAAATAAATAAATGAAATAATAAGTCGATAATTTACAACGAACACTGATGAAATTATGTTCTGCAGTTAGATGGTTTTAAATACGGAGCAACAGCAAACACATTGACCGGGGTAAATGGCGATATAGCTTCACAATATACGAAAGTCGATGACGCAGAAAAGAAAATCCATAATATAAATAGCACGACACATAAAAACTCTAACAAGTAGAGAAAGCTCCTCCATAAATCACTGTCTTCAAATTCGATGGGTTATACAAATGGTTTTTCTCGGAAGCATCACACTAGAATTACTCTGAAAGTGCGGAGATATGAAAGAAGCGATCGACAACTTTTATTTTTCTGCGGTGAAGCAGCTAACAACGCCGGGTTTTCAAAAAGATATATGCAGCACTTTTTCTTCTTATCCGAATCAATAGTATACTTTCACGTTTCCCCGGACCTCTTTCCCAGAAGTTGGACAATACGAGGAAGGTACTGTAAGCCACTCACAGCGCCGGGCGACAGGTCATCGGACATTTTTCACCCGCCTTCCATTAAATGATTAGAGAGGTCGTCCTTTGCTCTGGTGCAGTAAACATATAACTCCTCACAAACACCCTTCCTGCCGGATACGGCCATTATCTCCGCACTGTGTCATGGCGTGAGAGGAGAAGTAGTCCCGCGGAGAAGCACATGTGCAGAGGACCAACGCGAACGTATACAAGAAGGAACATGACTCACAGACGTGTGTGCAGGATGGTCTCGAGTGTTTCATGTTGTGTTTGATTAAGGTTAATTCTACTACAGGTTAGAAAGAAAATACGTGTTCTTATGGAAGAGCTTAGCACAGGGATAATTTCTGCCACTAGTTTCGCTTCAATCGCTAAGGGATCAGATAAATACGAAACCGTAGTAAATTTAAATTTAAATAAACAAGTAAATTATATTAGCCATTTAATTTAATTTTAAAATGAAATAAACAAATTTCGAGTTTCATATTATCAACTTATTGTAACTTAAAATTCAGGAAAGCTCTGTGATTGGTTAGTTAGGTGCACTAGCGATAACAGCGCTCAAGTGGCACAAATTGTCCCTGTGTCAAACTTATAACATTGATCTTTGTAAGCCGTAGTAGAATTAACCTTAGTTTGGTGAAACGATTTCTGCACCAACTTGATTAATTTTCTTCAGCCCGGAACACACTATACATAATTCAGTATATAATTCTGTACCAAATTGAGTGTAAGTAGCACGGCGCTTGTGTGTACCGCAACTACGCTGGTTCCAGACAGAATTCCGTTATTAATTTCACAGATAAGAGATATTATCCATCGTAGTGTATGTTTACTCGCATGAGCAATACGCAGTATCAGCCACCGCGCATGCGAAGTATGCAAGTAGGGTTGCCAATATGATTTGTATATAAATACGATTCTTGTTTCCTATTGAACAAACGACCACCGGAGTTTTCAAAGTTAAATAACTCAAAATTTGTTCACTAATTTGGCAATTACACGTAGGTTTTGTATTGTGAAATATATTTTGGGAATTTTACACTTAACCTTAATGGAATACAGCAATTAACATCTCAAATAAATTTTATTAATGCACCGAAACATGTTAGTAAACAATGGTAGCGTGTACGCAGAACAGAAATTTTGCTACGTAATTCTGGTTTAAAATTGCAATGTAAATTAGCGAAAAGAATTAAGTGTGTAATTAAGTAGAGAATTAAGGATAGCATGCACCGGGCTTAACATGCATACTTGCAGCTCTGCTTCATGTTTAATGGCAGAACGTAGTTGTGCTCATCTGACTGAGCCTATCAGAACACGTTTACTGTGATGACACTTCTGTGATTTGCGGGTAGAGACCCGAGACGTTGATAATCATAAACATCCAATAATTGATCATGAATCAGTGCTGTAGATGTGTATTGAAACAAGTTGGTGCAAAATGTATATCACCAAATATCAGAGTCTCTAACCGTAGGCACTAAATTAATGTGCATTCTGTTTAGTTGTATTGTAACCTCTATCGAACTTTCAGTGAAGACCGTACTGTTCGTATGACTTAATAAACAAGATAAAGGACTGTTGAAAGTCCAGCTGATGCTTAAGATAACTTATAACGACATCTCCGCGCCCAAAAATTACGATGAAAATGCCCATTTTGGCTGTATTCATCAGCATGATAGGAATATTAAACATCAAATGAGATGGACCGTACCTTTCCGACACAAAAGTATTCTTAACTGCTGCTCATATGTAGATTAACTGGTCAAAGTGTGGCTGTTCAATGTCAGATACACTACAGCTCCACGCATCGTTTGACAGTCTGGCCAGACGAGAGCCCGTGACATTCCTCACTCAACCAGACTTTTTTATTTTAATATTACTACAGTGGCTTAGCTAACTACCTTAACCTGCTTTTTGTTAACCATTTACATCTTAATCAACTGCCTCTTACCGACTAAATAACATAGTCGGTAGGATTCACTGGCCAGTTGCCAGGTTAATTAAATTCGATAACTTTTAAGAGAAAACATTTAATTTGTTTGGTTCGTGACGTTCAGTCACCGAAATAATCTGTATTTTTCACTACCTTCAGTTATTAATTAGTAATCGAAATGAATGGATTTTCACTGAAGTTGTTGATTTCTCACTGATTCAAGCAAAGAGGATGTATTATCAAATACAAGACAGTACATATCCTTCACATTTTAAAGTAATCTACTAAACATTAAGTAATAAATATGTACAAAAAGACACACAGAACGCTAATAATGTATTATTCTTCAAAGATAAATTTTCAGTAACACCCTCGAATATTTAGTTAAGTGAGTTTTCTTGCGTGAACAGTGATACAAACTCTTACGGAGAAAGTTTTCTTAAAACAGTGTTTTTAATTAAATTTCTCAACGACATAAATTTATGTTAATTATTTAAAGTAATGCTAACTAGGAAATAGGCAATTTGTTTACAGTAATTTTAAGATCATATTTGTTAACTTATATATACCGTTTTGATCAGTGCACTCGTAAATGCAGATAAACGAATTGTTAACTGATTTCACTGTCTCATCAGTAAATATAGACAACACTCCGACCACTTTAGCTTAAAATATTCTGTTTAGCAACGCTTTATGTCTCTACTGGGTCTGAATTTCACAATTAAATCATGTGACTTACTTAGCAGTAATGAAACATAAAAACAATAAAGCTACAAAAATACAAATTTAAGACTATGCTTGGTAATTTTTACCACACTGGTAATAAAACTCAAATAACACAATGTTTTTTTAATAATTTGAGACTCTGAGCAGTCACACAATACATAAAAATCAAGTCAGTTTGCAAAACAATGTATAATCCACCTTAAACAAAGGTTTTGATTGACTTTAACTAGTATTCTCAGCTAAATTTTTTATACTTGCTTTGCGAAGGCTGCAAAAACCATGGAATTTGTTGCTACAAGAATTTGGCTGAAATCTAATCAAGGATTGGACACAAATCTATGTAGCCTTCTATGACCAGTGACTTTCAAGTGGTTTCCAATTTATTGCAATATTTATTTTGGGTACCCCGTCCAGCCTCCCGACTTGCCTACATACCTCAATATGTAATTTTTTTGGTCAGAAACTTTCACGGATGCATGTACGACAACTCACCAAAATTGTATCGCAATTCAATAAATGGCAAACTGTAAAATTTGCAAAGGTTTACTTAGTACTTTTACAAATCCTTGTGAAAATACAATTTTTTTGTAAAAAAATTTGTTTATAAATTTGCTTAGGTAAAGTTTGCAGTACTGCAAAGGAATTCATTTTATATACTGACAGTTCCTGAGCTATAAAACATTTTTTCGGTTAAAATTACAATGCATTTCTTTGTAATTTTAGAATCTTTGTATATGTATAATTTTTTTTGTAAAATTATTAGTTTCTTAAGTTATAAGGATTTTCTTCTTGAAAAGGTAGGAAAAATTTTTAGTCTACCAAAATCATAGGTTTACTGAAAATTGCATAGTTATACAAAAATCACATCCTCTGAAAAAGTTTTGTCTGAAATAAATTGAATTTTCATGTTGATAGCATGCGTAAACGTTAATTACAACTTGTATCATTGAACTGCACATTGACCATATACAAATGAAAAAAGACCTAATACAATGTAAGTCAAGGTGGCCAGGGGGTAAAATGCGAGTTCGAATGTCAAGTGCCTTGACAATGCATTTTTTAAAAAATTGTTTCATGTAAACGTATATTAATTCAAGTTTTTTATATAAATTTGCTTAGTGTCATTGTATTTAAAATGTAATGTTTTCCTTACTGCAAGTGCTATAATTGTAATTTTGCAAACATGTACGTTGTATATTCCACAATAACAAGCGAGGTAGTTTTACGAGGAATTTATTTGGGAACTGGGTTTCCAAGGACTTTCGTGTGAATGTAAAAAAATAATGTTACAGTGAATAATAACTAGAGCCATGATTTTGCCGAGAAAATATTACTGCACCACTTTGTTTCAGCGCCTTACGAGCACATCTGCAGCTGTGCTTCATGGTTATTGACTGCACCAATCAAAACAAGGTTGTTGTGGTACATACTGTTGTGAACTGGCAGCAGTAGCCCAAGACAAGTGAGAGTTAAGCGTTCAAATTACTGACCATGAAGCACAGCTGCAGATGTGCACATAGGGCATCCACACCAAATGGTACAAAACATTTTCGCCACAAAATAATGGTTCTAATAATAGTACATACGATAAAAACAAACAAACATACATACACATTACTTTTTATACTTATATAGATATATTATAGTGAAAATAATGTCTGTATTGTTGAGTATAGATGTCAGATGGGTTTTTAAAATGTATAGTGGGGATCAGTGTATAAGTATCAGAGAAGGACGGTGTGGCTGGAAGTAGTGCAGCGGAGGAAGACACGCACGCAGGCTCGGTGTCAGGCGGAGAACTGGCGCCATTGTCGCGGAGTAATTGTCGCTCTGAGGGGTGAGATGCTTTGTGAAGAGCTGATGGACACTAATGGCCCGCCAGGTAATGGCTCAGTGACGACACTCTATCTACATGCCACCCCTGTTGTTGCGTGCTAGATGCCGTCCTGTGTCGCACACATTAACTGCCGTCGATCGTGTGCGTGTCCTCGCAATAAAGGCCGTCTTTCGTTAGTCTTAAGGTAACTTCCAAGGTAGGTGTATGACCACCAAGCGATCATATTTACTTAGTAAACCCACGTCCAGAGTAGCTTTGTTTACAATCTAACCTCTCCAAATAGTGAAGGGAGATTCACGTCAACAAGCACACTTTAGTAGAGACAAGACTTTTTCGTGAACATAACTTCGCCCCATTTGGCTCTAATGCCTTTCGTTCACATTATTGACAAATATCCTTATGTTCAATGATTACATGTTTCAAGAGTTAGTTGAACCTAAGTTATTTGTCTCGTTTGAAGTAAGAAATAAGGTAGGGCGATACGTCGACTGCAATACGTGCGTTCAACACCGCTTCGCCTCTATGCGCAGAGGACTAAACTAGCGTGCAATGTTTTCCTAGAAAGTGTTCTACAGTAGGACTTTAAGCGGTGACCCTATTATTTTATTTGTGGCCAGTATGAAGTAAAGTCCGACGCAGGTCGCCGTCATTTTGTTTTACAGCTACGGTTGGTAGTTTTCCAGATAAAAAAACCAGTTTTACCACTTTTAAGAAGCTTGGTAATTACGTTTTTAATAAGCTAGCGGTATTTTAAAACGCAAGCGACATAGTTTTATGTGTGTCTACTTTTCGTAGACATACATATTCAAAACACGTATAATAGTTATACGTGAAAAAAACCTTTTCGTATCACGCTACATCACATCTCATATGCCAGGTCCAACTAATTCTTAACACTTTCGTGTCTCGGCCTTCTACCCACTAATCTTAGGCGTGTGGTATGACTGTTACCTTCTTCTGATTGCGACAGTTAAATAATACCGCTTCTACCCTGAGATATGCTGCCAATAACCACGAAGCACAGCTGCAGATGTACATATAAGACATTGAAACAAGCTATCATGGGTCCCTAGTAACAACACAGCCTATTCAGCCTAAATGACATGTCTTCATTTGCTCGGTAATCAAAGTTACAGCAGCTCGGTGCCATTCGTGGTTTCCAAAAGAACGCATCACTCTGGTTACCTGTTTTCTCGTAAAGCTGACAAATATTGTTTACAAGGAAAACCTCTCTTCGTTCTATACTGACTTCCACAACCATTTAAAGTAAATGGAAAATGTATTTTGTGTTAATTTTAACCTAAATCCTATAAGATGTCCGCCTGAGTTAATGTTCTTCGCGGGTTCGAAGCCAGGAAGATCGGAAATGCTAAGGTTGGCCAGGCATGTACATCACGCCTCACTATAGCCTCTAGGCCCAACTACGTGCTGTTGTTTCACCGACAACTCGTCTTAACGACACCTTCAGTTGTATTGAAGATACAGGTGTAGGTACTGTACTAGTCTCGTCTTTTAGTAAGACGTAGTGTTCGGCTGCACAGAAAACAAATTTGGTAGCGAAATATTGTATGGGGATTCATCTTGCAAAATACTACGAAAACACTTTGCTGTGACCACTAAAGTAATATGGTCAGCAGTGAATTGTTTTGTGTTTACTACAAAATAGTTTTGCAGGAAAGACTTCCTACAAAATGTTTCTTTCTGTGTGTGGAACACATCACCTGACTGCAATATGCAAAGCTTGTTACAACTTGTATCTAAACTGTAACAGTTTTAACAGGACACCGTTTAAATGTTATATCAAAGATGGATGTTTAATAATTAATGACCCCTTATTATCACCAAAATAATTTTTGCAACACTTCATTTCAGTGATTTACGAGCCTATAATGTATTAGCGTTTCCGCTCTTCCTGGCTTCGAGTCCACGAAGAACAATTTGCTAGGTGGACATCTTATAGGAATTAGGGTAAAATAAACACAAAATACATTTTAATTAACTTTAAATAGTTGAGGAAGTCAGTATAGAACAATATTCGTCAGCTTAACGAGGTTACAGATAACCAGAGTGATGTTTTTTTTTAAATCACAAATGGCACCGAACTGCTTAACTTTAATAAGGCTACCGAGCAAATGAAAGTATGTAATTTAGACTCAATTGACTATGTTGTTACTAGGGACCCCTGGTGTCTTGTTTCAATGCCTTATATGTACATCTGCAGCTGTGCTTCGTGGTTATTGGCACAGTGTATTAGTGCAGAGGTGTCACTCGTTGACTGATGCCATTCATAACAGGGTTACTGCGACACTACACGTCTGCGATTGGCGGGCAGAACCCCGAGATATTGAGAGTTACAAACATACATTCATTAGTGACATGAATAATTGGCGTGTTCCCTTACCTATAGGCTACCCTCAAACGTACATCAGTTGTCCATTGGCTGCTCGCTGACACTGTGATACCACGTTACTGTACCTTTATTTAGTTGTTTCTTTGTTAGTGTCACAGCGTTCTCCAGGACAGGCTATGTCAACCAAGTCAAGAACCAATACAGAGGCAGTGATACGAGCGTACAGTTGTTTCAATTTTATTCTGTGCGAAACAAAAAGCTAAATGTTTAGTTCTCTACCAGTTATTGACCACGAAGCATTGCTACATGTGTTCACGTAAGGCATTGAAATAAAGTGGTCCCGAAACGCAAGGGTCCGTAGACATAAGTTGTAAAAAATTTTTGACTTAAAATTATACGTGTTTAAATACATTGATTGAGTCTTTAATTTTTGCAAAAATAAATAAGGCGTTTATTTATTACAAAATTGCCGAGAATTTCGTTAGGATTCAAACTCCTGTCAATGTTAATTAATTTTGCGATTGGATCGCTGTTAACTATACAGGATGAGTGTGAATTCGACCGACAAAGTTGGTGGGGTGATTCCTTACGCAAAATAAGGTAGGGTTTACATTTGACAATTGTCCCGAAAGTGCATATGAAGGGTGTTAGGAGCCCTTGAAAATGTGTTTTCAAAATCGATTATAATTAAAATATCGAAAAACGCTGGAGATGTAGCAACAACAATGTGGACATGTTTTGGGCTATAATAAGACGTCTGACCCCAACA